>PVKP010017459.1:0-46097 GCA_004027715.1 Plecturocebus donacophilus
GGTCGTGGTGATGGTAATGGTGATGGTGATGGCGATGGTGGTGATGGTGTTGATGTTGCTGGTGGTGGTGGTGGCGGTGGTGATGGTGGTGGTGGTGGTGGTTGATGGTGGTGTCACTTGAGGCGGCCTTGGTCTAGCCAGCACGCAGCCTTCTCTATCCATTCTCTCTTGTGTGGACCCTTGGGGGAAAATTCTGAGTCTTGACACTTCAGAGCTCCATTCAGAAGGCAAGGTGAAGTTTTCTTTGGAGCCAAATTTCCAAACAGATCTGGAGTCTCCATTATGCCCAATCCCCTAGGAGTTTGGCCCAGAATCCTCCTCTTAGGGTCACGTGGCAATTCTACTCAACCCTCTTGCTTCTCTCTCCTCCCTCCTGCTCTCTTTCTCACCCACCTCCTGCCTGGACTCCGGCCTGTAGAATCTTTAAACGATCACTGGGGTATTGAAAGAATGGCTCTGAGTAATTAGGCGTATTTCTGTTTCCAAATCTACTGTTTATGTGTAAGCTTTATTCTCCAAGTCTTTCAAGGACAGGATTTTAAAGTTCAAAGACCTAGATGTTTGCAACCTGAAGCTTTTTCTTTAAAAAAAAAAAAAATATTTTTTCTTATCTCTGCCATGGGAAAATTAGGAGCTCAAAAATTGAGTTACCATCTTGGTTGTATTCCTTCTCTGGTGGCATCCCTTCCCCAGGGTAGTCAGCCTCAGCTGCCATCTGAAAAAGAAGGACCTGAAATTGCAGGAACTGCCCAGTATGAAAACCATAGCAGTGGTTAATGCAGAAATGGAATCACCATGAAGCTCACGAAGCTTCAGTTTCAGGGCCTCCCTTTCAAGAGCCCCTTCCAAAACCTTAGGAGGACTCAAGCAATAGATTAGCATGTTTTTATAAAATACGCAAAAATCAAGATACAATATTTGAACAACAATTCCTTAAGACCACTGTCTCTCACTCAGACTGTGTTTCCACCACCCTTCTATTTGTGTTGGGTGGTGGTGTGGCTCTTGGGGGCTTTAGCCAAGGGTTGAGCCCTCAAGAAGTTGAGCCGGGTCTACAAAGTAACATCCTCAGGCTGGAGTAGGGCAGTGCATACCCTCTACTATCAAAGGCCCCTCTCTTCTCCTCCAGCTGCAGTTCTACCCCAAGGGCAAGGAGTCTGCATGGCCAAAGGGAGCTTCAGTCTCTTCTAGGCCACTCCCCGGGAGTGGCAGCCACGGGAATCTGCCTCTCAGATCTCCCTTCAAGAAGAACATGATGGTCAGCTGCAAGGGCTGCAGTTAGCTGAGACCTGCAGCCAGAACAGCATCAGGATCTGCCACAGCATCTGAGCCAAGGCCACGTTTTCACCAGACAGCCTTCAGCTAAAGAGAGACCACAGCAGGAATCCTAGTGGCTGGCCATTTCTGCCAGTGGGGGGTCCTTCTCATGGGCAGTCTTTGCACCATAGCTCCCAGTTGGGTTGGACCGGGTTTCATCAGATGGCATCCCATTCTCAGCCCCTACTCGGTTACTCTGCTACTTCTCTAGTTCCTTTCACAGGTTCAGATCGGCATTGTGGTATGAAGTCTTTTCCTGCCCATTCCTGTTTCATCCTCCTATCATGTTGACAAGGCTTACTTCCTACTCAGTCTCCAGCGCTCCTAACTGACTCCATTTCTGCTACCCAGAGGACCTGACCTGTCACCATCGATGCTAGAAGAGGCCAGAGAAAGCAGACAATAAGAGAGGACATGGCACTTTGATCAGCTAGCATGAGGACTCCATCCCAGGTGGTCTGGGACGCACAGAGGGTGCCTAAGATGACACAGCAACCCAATTGCTGTAATTTCAGTGATGCCGACCTGGGAAATTGCTCTGATGGTGGGGAGACCCAAGTGGTGGATGCCCCTGATGACTTTGGTTCCCAAGACCCCTCTGAACCCTCAAAGACAGCAGGGATGCCTGCTTCTATCAAGAGTCATCCCTTTCCCCATCCTATAGAGGTATCTCCGCTATATGACAGCAGGGTCCCCCTCAGGATCTACCCCCATATCCTTTCCTGGCTATAAAGCCAAAAAGTAAGATTAAGTGGCCGTATAATCCAGCTGGGAACAGGCTAGGCTTGACAAGGAAGGAAAGCAAGAACCCCCAAAGGTGCTACAAGAATGAGCTGCTGTAGACCAATGGGCGCTAAGGAAGGTCCAAGCAGGGAGGGTGCTTGATTAGTGTGGGGCTTAAGACCAGGTGTATTGGTTCATTCTCGTGCTTCTTTAAAGAAATACCTGAGACTGGGTAATCTGTAAAGAAAGGAGGTTTAATTGGCTCACAGTCCTGCAGGCTGTACAGGAAGTGTAGCAGCTTCTGGGAGGCCCCAGGAAACTTACAACCCTTGTGGAAGAAGAAGGGTTGCAGACACATCTTATATGCCAGAGCAGGAGAGAGAGCAAGAGAGGGAGGAGGTGCTACGCACTTTTAGACAGTCAGGTCTTGTGAGAACTCTAGCCTGAGAACAGCTCTGGGGAGATAGTGCTAACCCTTTCATGAGAACCTGCCCCCATGATCCAAGCACCTCCCACCAGGCCCCTCCTCCAACACTGAGGATTACAATTTGACATGAGATTTGGGTGGGGACACAGATCCAAACCGTATCATCCCACCCCAGCCCCTCCCAAATTGCATGTCCTTCTCACATTGCAAAATTCAATCATGCCTTCTCAACAGTTCCCCAAAGTCTTAACTCATTCCAGCATTAGCTCAAAAGTCCACAGTCCAAAGTCTCATCTGAGACAAGTTAGTCCCTCCCACCTATGAGCCTGTAAAATTAAAAACAAGTTAGTTAACTTCCAACATACAATGGGGGTATAGGAATTGGGTAAATACTCCCATTCTAAAAAGGAGAAATCAGCCAAAAGAAAGAGGCTCCAGGCCCCACTCAAGTCCAAAGCCCAGCAGGGCAGCCGTTACATGTTAAATCTCCGGAATGATGTCCCTGATTCCATGTCTCACATCCAGGGCGTAGTGATGCAAGGGCTGGGCTCTCAAAGCCTTGGGCAGCTCCGTCTCTGGGACTTTTCAGGGTTCAGCCCCTGCAGCTGTTCTCATGGGCTGGCGTGGTGCCCTGAGGCAGTAGAGGCACACGGCAGTGTTAATCGCCAGAAGCCAGAAGGTCACACCCATTGTAACAACTGGCAAGGTTGGAGTGGCAGCCAACAGGGCTTGACTTGCAGAGTGAGGGAGAGATGCTGACAGAACACAGCAATGCTAGTGAGGGGCAGCCCATACGTGGACTGCTGTGTGTGTGTGTGTGTGTGTGTGTGTGTGGATTTACGTGTGTATGTATAAAGTGGACTGGAGTTAGTTTTTTGAAAATTATGACTTTTTAGTTTACTCCATGTCATTTTATTTATTTGTGTGTGTGGCTTTTTTTTTAGATGGGTTCTCACTACATTGCCAAGGTTGGTTTCGATCTCCTGGGCTCAAACAATTCTCCCACCTCAGCCTCCAGAGTAGCTGGGACTACAGGTGTGCGATACAGCACCTGCCTGGAGTCAGTTTCCAGAACTAAGAACCATTGACTGAGAATCAGAAATATTTTGCCTTCATGTGGAACAGACAACACATTTACAGTTTCGTCCCAGGGCTCTTTGACTCACTCACGCTTTCTGTCTTACTGTAGTCTAGAGAGATCTGGATTGTTTGGGCATCCCACAGAGCATCCTATTGATCTGTGAAATTGATGACATCTCTTTTTTTTTTTGAGACAGAGTTTCTCTCTTATTGCCCAGGCTGGAGTGCAATGGCAAGATCTCAGCTCACTGCAACCTCCACCTCCCGGGTTCAAGCAGTTCTCCTGCCTCAACCTCACAAGTCCTGAGTAGCTGGGATTACAGGCACTACCATGTCTGGCTAATTTTGTATTTTTAGCAGAGATGAGGTTTCTCCATGTTGGTCAGGCTGGTCTTGAACTCCTGACCTCAGAAGATCCACCTGTCTCAGCCTCCCAAAGTGCTGGGATTACAGGTGTGAGCCACCGCGCCTGGCCTTTAATGACATCTTTCTAATTTGGCAAGATGAGAAAGAAGTAGCTGGCCTGCAGACGACTTGGTAAAGTACATGTGCTCTTGAGGTTGAGGAAGAAACTATGAAGATTCAGAGACTGGCATATCAATAAAGTTTTTAGGGATGAAGTGATCAGAGGCATGCCCGGGCATCCTCTCCAAAGTAAAAGAGGAATTGCTACATTTTGCAACCCCTATTGCAAAGCAGGAGGCACAATGCCTGATAGGCCCCTTGGGTTCTAGAGGCAATACACTCCACACTTAGGAAGGCTATTCCAGCCCATCTGGCAAGTGACATGGAAGGCTGCCAGCTCTGGGTGGCCAAGAGCAGACTGGGGCCTGCAGCAGGCCCAGGCTGTGGTGCAGGCAGCCCTGCTGCTTGGGCCATTTGATCTGGCAGTCCCTGCGGTGCTGGAGGTGTCAATTGTGGAAGAGGATGCAGCGTAGAGCTAATGACAAGCCAGCACGGAAGCTTCACAACACAGGCTCCTGGGGGCCTGGAGCAAGGCCATGCCATCTGCAGCAGAGAATACATGCTTTTCACAAAGCAGCTCTTGGTGTGTTACTGAGCCCTGATGGGAATGGGAGAGTTGCCCAAGGGATCTAAGTGAAAATGCATCTAGAAATACCCACCATGAGCTGGGCTCTCATAGAGCGATGGAAAAGCTACACCTGGGATCAAGCCTGAGCTGGGTGGGTGAGCACAAGGAAGTTGTATGAGCAGGTGTCCCAGAGCCCGTATCATCTGCCACAGCTGCACCATCACCCCTCCCTCAGCACACCCCCATGGGTATCCTGTTGGTGGGGCCGGCGGGGGGTCTCCTATAGTCAGCTGAGGGTGGAGGAAGGGGCTGAATTTAATTTGCAGATGGGCTGGCTGGGCGCTATGTGTGGAAACAAGCAGAAACTGGAGAGCAGCTGCCTTACAGCAACACTCAGGGACAGACCCCCAAAGAGTGGCCAGGGGAAACCCTTCCGATCAGGGGGATTCCAGCAGGGTCCCTGGTCATGCACTTTGTGTGGAAGGAATCTTTACCAAAGGTGAAAAAGTCTGAACTCCTGGCAGTGACAAGTGACCTGGCAGACTTGTCAGGGGCCAGCCTAGAAGAATGAATGATCAGAGACAAGGAGGTCTGGGAGAGAGGAATGTTCATGGACATATGGAAATGGACATAAAGAATGGTGATCTTTGCATTTTCTATCAACCACCTGAAAGCATTCATCGTGAAAGGGTCACTAAATAGCCAAGTAGGCAAAATAGCTCAGCCACATATGTCAGCTAGCATATGCCATGAGCTATGAACTGGCAGAAGCAGAGGTGACATATGGGCCCAGCAGCATGAACTCCCACTTAACAAAGCCAATCTGGCTATCGTGGACCAGGGCAGTCACGGAGGCATGTGGCTCAGATCTCCCTTCCAGAAAGAACTTGCTGGTCAGCTGCAAGGAGAGTAGTTAGCTGGCAGCATCCAGCTGAAGCCCCTTCACAATTCACTACAGCCCCTCCTGGGTGGCCTGCCAGCAGTGAGCACTCCGGGAGCTTTCTATGCCCAGTGCAGGACTCCTCTGATGGGCAGTCTGCACCAGAACTGCCCATTGGGTTGCCCACACTGTAAACGATCTCCAGGACAGTATGGGGCTCTCCCCACCCACTTTTGTCCTCGACACATTTCAGCTCAGCATTGTCATTTGAAGCCTTCCCCAACCAATCCCCCTCTTTCGCTTTTTATCTTTCAAAGATGTCTCTCCTCAGGAAACCGCTTGCATCCCTGGATCTGCTTATCAGAAGCCCTGGATTGATGCCCCGGCCCCAGAGACCCTTGCCAACATAAATCATGCTACCAGGGCCTGTCAGGACCTCTGCCCATGTCTATAGGGTCCACGTCTACAGGGTTCTGTGAGCCGCTCCCGGCTGGTGCAGAGACGAGAAATTGTAGAAATACAAGACACAAGACATGGAGATAGAGAAAAGGGTTTGGGCCCAGGGGTCCACTGCTACCCAAATCCCAGAGACCAGCAGTGGTCCTGAATGCCGGGAGACTCTCACTTTTATTGAGTTGCAAATCTGGGGACAGGGTAGGTAGGGGGTGGTCTTGGTGGTTGGAGACTGAGGGCAGGGTAGATAGGCATGGCAGTGAGAGGGCCAAGTACATCTCGTGTCATTCAGGTTGGGGCTCAGGAATTTCTGGCACCCGAAATGAGGGAAGGAGCATAATGCATCAGCACTTTTTCCATACTTATCAAGAAAGAACTAAAACATTAAGATTTTTATTACTATTACTGATTATCTTTTCTAAGAAAAAAGGAACCCGGTACAGAAGAATATGAGAGTAGACATGGAACATGACCACTGAGGCACAGCATCACATAGAGACAGTTAAGCCCCTGGACGTCTGTGGGGGTCCCTGACAGCCGTCAGGCCTTACCACAAGCGCTTGGAGAAGCGGAGTTTTCTCCAAATCTCCCCAGGAAGCAGATGTCTTGGCCATTTTGGATGTCTCCTTCCCTAGCTGGCTAACCAGTGGGCGCTTTCACAGCGCTGACACTGCCGCACAGCCGAGGCGCCCTCCAGCAGCCCTTGTGCGGGCGACAGAGGGCTTAGAGCACCTTGCCTTAATGCCATTCATTTCACCCCAGGTTCACACTTCCGACCTGAGAGCCATTGGTAAAAGAACTATGACCACCTATGAATAACTAAGATCACATATGAATAACTAATAAGTACTATGGTTATATTTCTAGTTACTTTCTTCTTCATTATTTACATGGAAATAGGCTGAGGCTTTTTGCTGCTGCCCCAGCGCTTATGGGAACTTCCCCCTACACATGTCCTCCCAAAGGCCGGCTCACACTCCGGTGTGCCACCCCAGGCCTGAGGGGCTGCCAGAAAGGGCTGTGTACACGGGAGTGATTTATCTAAGCCATGAGCAGGGACTATGCACACACGTGCCAGAGCCCACAGGATGCAAGCAAAGTGCTTCCTCCTGGAGAAGGAGAACCTGCAGCCAGTCAGGGGACAGAGCCAGCTTTCCCCACACAACACATTGCTGATGGAACTCAGGATTCTGAGAATTCTAAATTTGAATCTGGCCTTTCAAACTGTCAGGGTAGAAGGATGGGACACAATGCATTTAACGGTTTGTTAACATGATTGATCACTTTCAGGAATTTATTGTAAACATATGGAGAGGGGACCTCCATTGCAATTGTTAGGAGTAGGCCTGGCCTGGAGATTCATTTTATTTGGGTAAATGGGATATACTGACGCACTTCAAAATCACCTCCATTAAGTTGTTCCTAGCCATCCTGGAGGAAGAGTGGCTTCTAGAAATCCTCCTGAGGCCTATGGTGCCCACCCAGCAGGCATCATGACAGAAAGTGCAGTGCTCAAAGTCACACTGACACAAATGCATTCTGGCTGCAGAAGGATGGCTTTGCGGGGGTGAAGCAAGGCTGGGCAAGGCTGAAGAAAATGCTTCTAATCATGAACATCTCATTGCAATTGCAAGCAGAGAATTTGTCATTGATACCTAGTTGAAACTATCAATAATAAAAAGCAAATTTTGACCAACTGTACTAAGGAAAAGACTGAATTAACTTTATAGTCTCTTGGTAGAAGATACTATCACCAAACCATTGTCATAAGAAGCCATCAAAATGTATGCAGCCAAAAAAAGTAGGAAAAAGTATTAGAAGCAAAGAAGACTATAAAATGTAGTACACTATTTCTGTAGATTGTGTGATATTTTCAGTGTTTGTTCAGTTTTTCTTTTTTTGAGAAAGGATGTCATCTGTTTCTCAGGCTGGAGTACAGTGGCAGGAGCACAGCTCACGGCAGTCTCAGCCTCTCAAACTCAGGTGATCCTCCCACCTCAGCCTCCTGAGTAGCTGGGACTACAGGCATGCGCCACCACACCTGGCTAAATTCTGCATTTTTTGTAGAGATGAAGTTTCACCATGTTGCCCAGGCTGGTCTGGAACGCCCAGACTCAAGTGATCTGCCTGGCTCCACCTCCTAAAGTGTTAGGATTACAGGCATGAGCCACTGTGCCCCGCTCAGTTTTTCTTTCTAATTGTAATTTGTTGTGTTTTTTTTTCTCCTAAGTAAATATTCCCTTTTATATTTAATGTTGTGTTTGTAAATGTGCATTCTTCTTTCTTAAAAAGGACCCTCCACACTGAATAAGCTTCAGGCCCCCACGAGACCCAGATCCACTCCTGAATGAATATTATTATTACTAGTCAAAGTATTATTTCCTCACATCCGTGAGGTAAAGAGAATTGCCTGTTTTACAGAAAAGTCAAGGCCCAGAGATGAAGTTGCTTACTCATTCTGACTCTGAATGCTTTTCCTGCTAGATTCTGGAATCTTCAGGCTTCTTGGAGCTCAGCCTGTTCGTTGATCCTCCTGCCGCTTCTACCACCCAGATCCCAGCAGAGAAAGCCAGAGGGAGACTAGATAGGAGAAAGAAGCCTCTCTGAATAAGCTGAGAAGGTTCCATAGTGTCCCATTCTTCCACAGGCCACGGTCAGGAAGATGGGGTGGGGGTGGGAGTGGCCGCACAGAAACCAGGAACCAAGTGGCCCAAACAACCAGCTTTTGCAGGAAGGCAAAACAGGCAGTCAGGGGCTCCGGATTCCAGGCCAGGATCCTGGGACCTCAGTTAACGGCTGGTGTGGCTGAAACCTGATGTCACCAGCAAAGACAAGGAGGAGAGTAGGGAGAGATTACATATCTGTGGTTCTCATTTCCTGAACTAGTCCAGCCCTTCGTGAGAGGTCTGCTGTGCACAGCCAGAGTCTAATCCAAGCTCAGGAAGGCCTCTAAGGGCACCTGATTTATCACTTCTTTCGCCATGGGCCATGAGCATTCCTGTGCTAATCAAGGCCGTTTACAGCCCCCAAAGCATTGCCTCTTAGAGCAGAAGAACCCCAAGATCACTGAAAGAACCCCAAGATCACTGAATCTAGGGATTCTTAGGTCCACCCTGATGAAACAGAGAATCAATGAATGATACGTCCACAACTAAATGTATACAATTTAAACTATCATTTGGGCCAAGATATATATTTTGTTGTTGTTAAAATGTCTTTTCTTTGGTGAAATGATGGAAACAATGATGATGATATTTGCTAATATTTATTGAGTGTTGCCATGTTCTGGGCATTGTGTTAAAGCACTGCACAGGATCTCAATCACCGTAAGAACCTTAAGAGAAAGACACAATTTTGTTTTTGTTTTTGTTTTCTTGAGACAGAGTCTTACTCTGTCACCCAGGCTGAAGTGCAATGGTGCAATCTCGGCTCACTGCAACCTCTGCCTCCTGGGTTCAAGTGATTCTCCTGCCTCAGCTCCCAAGTAGCTGGGACTATAGGTGCATGCTACCACATCCGGCTAATTTTTGTATTTTTTTTTTTTTCCTGAGACAGAGTCTTGCTCTGTCACCCAGACTGAAGTGCAGTGGCATGATCACAGTTGACTGCAACCTCCACTTTCCGGGTTCAAGTGATTCTCCTGCCTCAGCCTCCCAAGTAGCTGGGATTACAGGTGCCCACCACCACGCCTGGCTAATTTTTGTATATTTTTTTTTTTTGGTAGAGACAGGGTTTTGCCATGTTGGCCAGGCTGGTCTTGAACTCCTGACCTCGTGATCTGCCTGCCTCGGCCTCCCAAAGTGCTGGGATTACAGGCGTGAGCCACCACACCCAGCACAATTATTAACCCAATTTTTCTTCCAAAGAAACTAAGACTAGGGGAGATGAAATTGGTACAACTCACACAGCAGCATGTCACAGAGTTGGGACCTGAACTTGGCCAGTCTAATTTCCTTGTGCCTGCTCTTAACTGTCACATCATCCTGCCTCTGTAGATTAAATGCAGTTTTCAGTTGTGACATCCTGATCTCCCCAGATAAAAATGTGGTGGCCAGGCATTGCAGCTCATGCCTGTAATCCCAGCATTTGGGGAGGTTGAGGCAGCAGATGGCTTGAGCTCAGGAGTTCGAGACCAGCCCGGGCAACAGTCTGCAAAACCCTCCTCTACAAAAATTACAAAAATGATCCAGGCATGGTCGCATGTACCTGTAGTCCCAGTTACTCAGGAGGCTGAGGTGGGAGGATGGCTTGAACCTTGGAGGCAGAGGCTGCAGTGAGCCAAGAACGCACCACTGCACTCCAGCCTGGGTGACAGAGCAAGACTATCTCAAAAAAAAATAGAAGTTAAAAAAGTGTGGCAATGCTGGTTGGAACTTTGTGTTTTCTTAAAGAACTTATCCTGGCCTAGAAGTCTGGAGGACTGAGCGCCATTGGTGTAACTTAGGCTCCTCTGACACTTGCCTGGGGAGACGTACTTGAGTTACTCAATGTCATCCAGCAAGTTGGAAGCAAAACTAGACAAAGAAAAGACCTGGCCGAGGAGATTTTCAGCCTCTGTGAGACATGAAAATTGGGGAATTTCCTTTGGTTTGGACAATGGCTGACTACAGGAAAGGCAACCTCTAGAAATAAATTCAGAAAACAATTCTTCCAACCTATGTTTCCCCAGGGACATCCCGGCTTCCACAGTGTGCTTCTGTGCAGCTCCAGGAATGCCTGTGCATTCCTCAGCCGAGTGGGAATTTCCAGTGCTGGTTCCTGGAGGCGCGTTCTCACCTCTCCCTGCTGTACCGCCTCCACTCAGGAACTTCTCTCCCATTGGCTGTCTCCATGGTGAAGCTGAAGGAGAGAGAGACTTTAGATGGTTCCCATGGCAACAACAAAGGAGCTGTGGTTTCCTTGGTGATACCAGGAAGGTAGAGGCAGCAGGGCTCAGAGGATCTGTTCCCCACCCAGATCCCCTGCCCAGGTCACATCCTAGGCTGCCCGGATTAGAACCGTGCATGACAATAATAGCAAAACCTTCCAGGTGATAGACACTCTCCGGGCCAGTGAGGCAGTGCTCTGCTCGGGCTCTGGGTCCAGGCACACTCGGTTGGGGCATGCTATTTCACCCTGCAGGCTCTGTTGCCTCATCTGTAAAATGGGGCTAATCATAGGGTCCACCTGTTAGGGTTATGAGGACAGTAAATGTAAAGTGCTTAGCTTGTGGTGACAGGGAGTCGATTTGAACCATGATGATTACATGGTAACTATTCCCGTTACAGACTAATAAACTGTGTTAGCAAAATGCAGAGAGGGAGGCAAGGCAGGTTAATGAGGCCATCCTGGAGATGAGGAGGCTGGAGGTCAGGGTCGGCAAGTGGGTCCAACAGTCATCAAGAGCTGGTGCTAAGGCGAGAAGCCAGGCACGGACTCAGCGTTCAGTGCTCTTTGCACCACACACCCAAGGTCCCCTTGAATGGTAGACACCTGGCCACCAGGTGGGCCTGCTTTCGTTTCCTTGCCTCAATCAGAGACCCTGAAAGCAGAGTATCAGCCCCTCCTCCTGCCCCACGTCACTTGGTTTGCACCATAAGCCTGGACCAAGGCCACACAAGCATCTAGATGATTCTCACAGCAATTAAGCACAGGAAGGGAAGACTGAGCGAATTTAGTGACGTGTCCCCATCCCATAAATTACTGGGAATTAGTCCACACTGAAGCCTGGGCTTCGGGTGACTGACAGAACCCTTCACATTTCAGTGAATGGTTTTTGCATCATGTAGCCTTTCACAGCATTCCTCAATTACGCATTTTATGCATTATTAAAGTTTCACTTGTGTTATCTAGTCATTATTTAGAAGGTGATATATCATCATTCTGGGAAGACTACTGGCTTTAAACTAACCTGATGTATAATCAAATTCTAAATTCCACCCACTTCATTCTAGCAATGTGACTTCGGATGACTTCATTAACCTCTGTGAGCGTCAGTTTTCCTGATCTATAACGTAGGTACATAATGCTGCCTCCTGACAGATTCTTTGTGAAGCTGAGACGTGATATATGTATAACATCTGGTACATTAGAAGTCATTCAACACGTGGTGACCTTTCATATTAAACATAGACGGGCTCATCACAGTTCTCGTTAGTCCCCCATGGGGGAGGATGCCCCGTGGCAGAACTGGGCTGCACAGGGTTCTCTGACAAGGTGAGCTCAGGAAAGTGTTGCTGAAGTCGGTGCGAGAACTTGCTCGCCTCACACGCGGGTAATTATTTTAGTCTGCAGCTGAATCATCACCCTCTAGGCCAGAGAGCAAAGCAAGCTGCCTGGCTCAAATCTGCAGGGCTGGCTGGGAGTGGCCATCTTGGGGCCACGGGTCACATCCACAGGGATGGGTCCCTGGCTGCAGTTTTGGATTATATGATCCTCCCTTTTGCCCCTGCCTAATAGCATAGAAATATGTGACCAAAACCTGCCAATGAATTTGTGTCTCCTAGGAATTTGGGACTGAGTCCAAGAGAGAGTTTAGTTCGTATCTTGATGTGGTTAAAATGTTTATATGTAAAGCCTGGAATGGAGAATTGGCCATTTGCCACCATCAGGCACTTGATCCAGGGAAAGACACACACACACACATGCACACATTCACGCAAGTGCACACACACGCACACATGAATACACACATGCAGAATTCAGGGACAGATGTCTCCAATCATGTGCCTGATCCTTTCTGGCTCCAGGGAGCATTTCTGACCTTAGGTTCGGTAAAATATCTTAAACTACATTCTCCCTTCTGGACTTTGCTGTCGTTGTTAAACTAGGTCAAGTTTATTTCTACTATTTGCCACCAGGAGCAGGGAGATGGCCAGTGAAGGGCGGGGCCACACTGTGATCCATTGAAAGAACTGGATTAACCAAGGTTCTACTCCTCAGGCTTGCATTTAAATAATAATAAAGGAACTCCCATAGGCTGAGCAAAGGGATTATCATGACCTTTTCTCATTGCAGATCCTCCTCAGCTGAGGAACCTCTGCTGAGGCAGACTGACACTATTTTTTGAAGCCTCAGCAACAGCATTTATGCAGTTATTGGTTTTCACTGTTGCCTGATAAGCTCATTTCCCTCTGGGTGCAGGAAAGATCTGGAAAGCAAAATATGCAATGCACCCATGCACTGTCTGCCATGGTTAGGGTTTCTGACTCAATTAGTTCCTGTGGAAGCAGCAAGCAATGCTTCCCTCTATGCTGGAAGCTGTCTGTGACCGTCACCATAATGAATGAGAAAAGCCCAGGGTTTGGGGATTGCCCCGGAAAACCAGCCATCCATCCCCACCAGCCTCCAGGATTGGGATTCAGAAGCACCCAGGAAAGTGCTCAAGATAGTGGCCCACCAAGAAGCCAGCACCAGGCCAAAGGTCGTGGGGCAAAGAGGGAGGAGGCTCAGGGGTGCAGGGCCAACTTTCCTGCCTCTGAAGGACTGTCTTGAGGAAGGACTGGGAGGGAGGAGCTGGTACAGGTTGTTTATAGGTAGGATGTTTGTTAAGGAGTGCCATCTGCACCCGCCCTGGAAAAGAGGGAGGAAGGAAGCAGGACTGGGCAGAAGGAGGAGACGAGACCCAGAGACAGCGTCGCTGACCACAGAAAGCGTGGGTGCTAGAATGGCCCTCACAGTCGTTTCCCTTTGAGCCCAGCTGACCAAGCCCTTATACCTTCCCCATTGGATGTGAGCCACCCCAAAAGGCCATGACCTTGACCTACCAGCTCTCTGCCGCTGAAGCAAACCCTGAAGGGGCTGACAGATTTGTCTGTAGACAGCATTCCCACGAGCTAGAGAAGCACGTTTTTTGGCAAAGGGGCATCTGGGTGACACATCACAGTGTCCACCAAAGGTACCCCCTGCAGCAGGCAGAACAGAAACCACTCAGAAGAAACTACGGGTAGCCAGATCCTAGTGCAAGTGTGCTGTGCTGGGCTGCGGCCGCTCATCCTCTTACTATTATAATTAGTTGGGAGCCCATTAGGCTGAGACCGCTCCAACACCTCAGGTTCCTAAGCAAAGAAAAGCCCCACTCAATGAAAAGAGTAAAATGAAACTTACACTTAACCAATCGCAAACTGCCCCCTAATCTCTAACTATAGGCTTTTCACTTTAACCAATCAAATATTTTATTTGTCTTCGTTGTGCAAACACCTCATAAAAGTTTTTCCCTGTGCGCCCTCGATGGAATCCTGAACAGCTAGAAGTTTGGCACTGCCCACTACGTGAATTGCTGAATGTTCAAGTGAACTTGTTAAAATCTTCATGTGCCTACGTTTACTTTGAACATTGAACCTATGCTTATGAAGCACCCATATACACTAATTCTTTGCCAAACACTTGATAGGCACAATTCCTGCTCAGAGTAGATAACTGAGCAGTTCAAACACAGAAGCATTGGCCACTGTGTGCCAGGCATCTAGCCCATAGAGGCATAGGAGCTCAAATTTTTAAAAAAATTTTTTTTTGAGAAAGAGTCTTGCTTTTGCTGCCTAGGCTGGAATACAGTGGCACAATCTCGGCTCACTGCAACCTCCACCTCCCAGTTCAAGCGATTCTCCTGCCTCAGCCTCCCGAGTAGCTGCGATTACGGGCACCTGCTACCACACCCAGCTAATTTGTATTTGTAATAGAGACGGGGTTTCACCTTCTTGGCCAGGCTGGTCTTGAACTCCTGACCTCATGATCCAGCCGTCTCGGCCTTCCAAAGTGCTGGGATTCCAGATATGAGCCACTGTGCCTGGCTTCAAATAACATTTTAACAAGTAAAACTGTCACCAAAATTGTCTAGGTAAGATTTTTTTCCATAAAGATGTTGGTTGAGTTCAGATTCTGCTAGCTCTGCGACCTTGGTAGAGTCTCTAAGCCACTCTGTGCCAAATCTAAAAATGGCAATCCTAATACCTACCGGTATAGGGTTGAAGTGAGACGAATAAGTTAACACATAAGGCTGGCACCATCCAAGACAGAGAACAAGGACGCAGAGACTGCTACACGTCTGACCTTCTTCCTCTGATAACCACTCAGCCACTGTGGATATTGTGAAAGTGATTGTTACATCCGGAAGGGCCATAAACTGTTTTTTATGGCTTAATGAAAGCCAGATGCCAAACGGGGAGCCATAGAACCAGCGTCGGTCCTGAAACCTTTGGAACACATAAGCTGCTTGGTGTCTGATGATTTCCATTACCCTTGGTCTAGAGATAGAGAAGATTTAAATACATTACCTTGGTTGCTGGTTCAAATCTGGCCAAGATCCACCTGGACTCAGCCATTCTGAGTGACCCTGGTCAGACAGCATCCTTGTGAAATCAAGTAAGCAGCTACGACAAGCATTCAACACACACACACACACGCACACACACACACACACACACACACACGCCTCACAGATAACTATCTGCAAAATGGGCAGAGGCTCGGATTAAAACGTAAAAACCAAACTCATCTTGAGGTTGAGACAGAGCCATTTGTAGCTCCAATAATTAGAAGAATTGAAGTCATCTTTGCCACCCAAGTTTGCTGAAAGTGGGAGGCAAGCAGAATATTTTTATTTCTGGTGACCTAAAAATGCTATGTTATAAACAGAACAGTTAAAAATCCCAAGGAGCAGCCTGATTTTACGGCCAAGGAAACGAAAGGCCAGAGAAGGTTGGTAACTCGTTGAAGACACACGGGCCATCGGGGCAGGCTGAGGAGGAGTGGAGGCCCAGTCCATGGCACTGCCCTGTGCTTTCTCTTAATCGTGGGGCTGGGCGGCCAGGGTGTGGTTGGCAGTGCTCCTAAGCAGCGCCAGCCCTGACTCACCATCCTATGCTATTTCTGGCTTTGCAGGCAGTGAAGAGAGACGGGGAAGGAGGGCTGGAGTGGGGAAGTAGCATGGAGCCTGTATCGGTTTCCCAGGGCTGCCGTATTGCAGTACTACAAACCGGAGGGCTTAAACAGCAGAAATGTATTTCCCTACCGCACTGGAGGCTAGAAATCCGAAGTCAGCGTACAGGCAGGGTTGCTTGCTCCAGGCCTCTTTCCTTGGCTCATACGTGGCCATCTTCATCTTCACACGATGTCCTCCTGTGTGTCTGTGTCTGAATGTCCCCCTTCTGTAAGGACACCAGGCATATTGGACGAGGGGCCACCCGACTCCAAGATGACCTCATCTCCACTTATCTGAATCAACCCTACTCCAAATTAGGTCACATTCTGAGGTCCTGGGGATTCAGACTCCAGAGCATGAATTTGGGAGCTGGAGGGACACGATTCAATCCCTAACAGAGGCCTCTCCTTTGTGAATTAGTCCAGAGGGACAAACAGACCCACAGGCTAGCGAGCCCAGACAGTTCCCATGTGTCTTTGGCAACTTGACACATGACATTATGGATCAAGGGGAAAAGGAAGGTCTAGTCAATAAGCAACCCAAATAATCCAGCAATTTCACTCCCAGGCATATACACTCAGCTCTCGTTAGCAAATGTGACACCGAGCTTTGCGTGAGAATATTCATTGCAACATTGTTTATAACACCCAAAAACACTACTCATAGGAGAATGAGCATGCAGGAGGCTGTTATGGGCTGAAATAAATGTGCCCCCCAAAGTTCATGTGTGGAAGCCCTAACCCAACACCCTCAGAATGTGACTATTTGGAGATAGGGCCTTTAACGAGGTTGTTAAATTAAAATGAGGTCATCAAGGTGGGCCCGGATTCAATCTGACTGGCTTCCTTATAAGAAGAAGCCATTAGAATAGGCATGTACAGAGGGCTGGCCATGTGAAGACAGAGGGAGAGAAACCAGCCTGCTCACACCTTGGTCCTAGACGTCAGCATCCGGAGCTATGAGAGAATTATTTTCTGTTGCTTAGGTCCCCAGTTTATGGTACTTTGATAAGGCATCCCTAGCAAATGAACACAGTCGTATACATAAAGACCTGCATAGAAAAGATAAACGCCAAGTTCAAGACAGAGGTTACCTCTATAAGGAAGTGAGATGACACCAGGGTAGGGTGTTAGAAGGCTTGGACTATTTTTCAAAATTTTAGTTTTTAACCTGAGGTGACTATCTGGACATTTATGTTATTCTTGCCATTTTTTATTATAAACCCACTGTTACAGATAAATGTGACTGCTGTCTGAGTTACCTCTCCTTTCAAGGCAGCCTGGCATAGAGGGGCTCTAATTATACCTTACTGGGTGACCTTGGACTAGTCACTTATCTCCTCTGGCTTCTGTTTCTCTAACAGGAAAATTTGAAGAATGAACTAATTCAATGTTTATTAAAGTGTATTTCCTAGAACACTGAGAATATAAGATTTTTAATATATATTTTATACCAAAAAAAATTACCTGATCAAATAATTAGATTATCAAAGCTGTAATCACGTTGTTTTACTGCAGAAATCTCAGACTTTTAATGAATAGCTAACAGGACACTCTGTATATGACAGAGTCATCCTTTCAAAGAAAAGCAATCAGTTTGTTTTTTCTGTTCATTCAAATAAAGACAGATGTTCCCGACGGCTTTGAAAGGACATCAGTACTTTTCTGCATGGGCTACTTTATGTAAATGAATATATTTTAAAAGTTTAGGCTGGGCACGGTGGCTCATGCCTGTAATCCCAACACTTGGGGAGGCCGAGGCAGGTGGGTCACTTAAGCTCAGGAGTTCAAGACCAGCCTGAGCAACATGGTGAACCCCTGTCTCCACCAAAAATGCAGAAATGTCAGCCAGATGTGGTGGCGTGCACCTGTAGTCCCAGCTACTTGGAAGGCTGAGGTGGGAGGATTGCCTGAGACCAGGAGGCGGGGGTTGCAGTGACACAGCAAGACCCTATGTCAAAAATTAAAATAAAATAAAATTTAAATTAAAAAAGTTTAAATGACAAAACAAAACAAATAGCTGTTTTGTATGTGATAGACCCATGTGAGACGGGGCATTCTTTTTTTTTTTTTTTTTTAGATAGGTTCTCTATCATCCAGACTGAAGTGCAATGGTATGATCACAGCTTCTGGAGGCTCAGCTTCCCAGCTTACACGATCTTCTCACCCCAGCCTCCCGAGTGACCAGGGCTACAGGTGCACACCACCATGCCCGACTAATTTTTTTTTTTAAATTTATAGGTGGGATCTATGTTGCCCAAACTGGTTTT
This sequence comes from Plecturocebus donacophilus, assembly GCA_004027715.1. Taxonomy (NCBI): domain Eukaryota; kingdom Metazoa; phylum Chordata; class Mammalia; order Primates; family Pitheciidae; genus Plecturocebus; species Plecturocebus donacophilus. The sequence goes on from PVKP010017459.1 coordinate 18,081, forward strand.
GAACTCCTGATTTCAAATCATACTCCCACCTCAGCCTCCCAAAAGGCTGGAATTACAGGCATGGGCCACCGTGCCTGGCCCACAAGATTTTCTATACATTATGTGGACTTTTGCAAGATTTTAATAAGTATTCCATGGAGAAAGAGAATTGTAGTCAAATAAGTTTGGGAAATATGAGGTTAAGTAGTTATTTTTCTTCTTCTTCTAGGACTTGTTGGAACCTTTAATGTTCTAATATTACACATTTCTGAAGGAAGGGTAAGGGTGCAATATTCTCCAAATATATTTAACTATGGAACATTTTACTGTAGACATTATATAGAACTAATGTTTTGAGAAACTCAGGTAATTGGTAATTAACATATCATGGTATATCTTGCAATATGTACCATGCCATTAAGTATTTTTCATTTTAATTATTTTATTTTATTTTTTGTTTTTATTTTTTTTGAGATACAGTCTCGCACTGCTGCCCAGGCTGAAATGCAGTGACTCAATCTCGGCTCACTGCAACCTCCACCGCTCAGGTTCAAGCAGTTCTCCTGCCTTAGCCTCCCAAGTAGCTGGGATTACAGACACAAGCCACCACGCTCGGCCAATTTTTGTATGTTTAGTAGAGAAGGGGTTTCGCCACGTTGGCCGGCAGGTCTCTAACTCTTGACCTCAGGTGATCTGCCCGCTTTGCCCTCCCAAAGTGCTGGGATTGCAGGCATGAGCCACTGCGCCCAGCCCATTAACTATCTTTTAAATGTACATTTTGTTGTTGTTGTTTTGTTTTGTTTTTTGTTTTTGAGATGGAATATCGCTCTGTTGCCAGGCTGGAGTGCAGTGGTGTGATCTCGGCTCACTGCAACCTCCGCCTGGTCAAATGCCCTCCAAGAGGCTAGTTATTCACTGTTCTGACCAGTACTGGGTGTTACGATGATCTTTCCAAATTGACACTTTGATTTGGTACCCTAGTATCTTGATTTTAAATATTTTATTTTTTGTTGGTTTTGTATACTAGACGTGGTAGTCAGAATAATGACCCCCAAAGATGTCCATGTCCAAATGCCCAGAACCTGTGACTGTTTTACCTTACATGGAAAAAAGTACTTCACAGATGTGGTTAAGATGAGAATCCTGCCGTGGGAAGACTCTACTGGATGATTTAGGTGGCCCCCACGTGCATCATGAGGGTTCTTTCAGAAGGAGGCAGAAACATTGCAGGAGATGTGACAACAGAAGCAAGTGGTTAGAGCGACATGTGGAAAGGGCCACAGGCCAGAGAATGCAGGTGACTTCTAGAAGTTAGAAAAGGCAAGCAAACAGTTCTCCCCTCGATTTCAACCCCTTGAGACTGATTTTGGACTTCTCACCTGCAGACTATAAGATAATATATTTGCAAGGATTTAAGTTAGTTTGTGGTAATTTGTTACAGCAGCAATAGGAAACCAATACATCAGAGTATCCAAAATATGTAAACAATTCCCATAAATCAATAAGAAAAAGACAGACAAACCATTAGAAACACGGTCAAGAGATCAGAACGGATCATTCACAATAGGATATGCGATTGGTCATTAAGCATATGAAAACGTGCTTAGCCTCATTAGTTATATGCAAATTATTTAATAAAACCACATTCACCAGAGTGACTAAAGTTTTAAAATCTGATAATACCAATTGTTCATAAGCCGCAGAGCAACAGGAGCTTTCTTACAGTGGTGGCGAGAATATCAACAGGTATAGTCACTCTGGGAAACGGTTTGGCTTTACCTACTAGAACTGAAGACGACATACCCTACATCTAGCAATTTTACTCCTAAGTGAGTATTCACCAGAAACGTATCCTTACCAAGAGGCCAAGAGACGTGGAATATTCAGAACAGCATTATTTACAAGTACCCCCAAACTGGAAACAACTTAAACTTCCATCAATGGTGGATTCACACAATAGAATACTATACAGCAAGGAAAATGAAGGAACTCTGGTTAATGCAGCAACATACAGATTCTCATAAGCATACTGTGCAGCAAAAGAAAGCAGACGCCCTCTTTCACCAAGGACCCGCCAACATGGGCCACGTTCACACCAAAACCTTGAAGAAGGCGGCCCGAGTCATCATAGAAAAGTACTGCCTGTGCCTGGGCAACGAATTCCACATGAACAAGCACGTGTGCCAGGAGATCACCATTATCCCTAGCAAGAAGCTCCACAACAAGACAGCAAGCTATGTCACGCATCTGATGAAACAGATTCAGAGCGACCCGGTAAGAGGTGGCTCCATCAAGCTGCAGGAGGAGGAGAGAGAAAGGAGAGACAATTATGTTCCTGGTGTCTCAGTCCTGGATCAGGAGATTATTGGAGTAGATCCTGACACTAAGGAAATGCTGAAGCTTTTGGATTTCGGCAGTCTGTCCAACTTGCAGGTCACTCAGCCTACCTTGGGGATGAATTTCAAAACGCCTCGGGGACCTGTTTGAATGGTTTTTGTAATGCTGTATTATTTTCAATAAACCTGGGACAGCAACAACCACCAAAAATAAAGCAGATGCAAAAGAATACATCCATTCGATTCTAATATAAGGAATTGTTTAGAAAACAGGCAAAACTAAGAAGTAATGAATAATGGAATTGGGAGAAATGTTTACCTTTGGGGAGGAGGAAGGAAGTAGTGATTGGCAGGAGGCATAAGGAGGCATCTCGGGTTCTGCCAACGTCTACTTATTGACCCAGGTGATGGATATTGACTAAGCTATACATTTATTTTGTGCCCTTTTCTGTGCGTATATTACAATTCACAGGGAAAATTTTTTTGAAAAACTGCAATGAATTTTTTAATGTACTGTTTGTTTTAGCTCTCAGTTAATTCATGACAGTTTAGTTTTTATTTATCATTTAGCTTAATGTTTTAAAAATAAGATTTTTCTTTTCTTTTTTAAGACTCAGTCTTGCTCTTATCTGCCAGGCTAGAGTGCAATGGCACGATCTTGGCTTACTGCAACCTCCACCTCCCTGGTTCAAGTGATTCTCCTGCCTCAGCCTCCTGAGTAGCTGGGATTACAGGTGTACGCCACCACACTCAGCTAATTTTTGTATTTTTAGTAGAGACGAGGTTTCACCATGTTGGCTGGGCTGGTCTCGAACCCCTGACCTCAGGTCACCCACCTGCTTCGGCCTCCCAAAGCACTGGAATTACAGGTGTGAGCCCACTGCACCCGGCTAAAAATAAGATTTTTCTAATCATTGCAACAAAAATATTTTCGCTAAAGTCTTTCCTCTTGGATCTTGGAACACCCCACGCTGGCCCAGCATGGTGGCCCATGCCTGTAATACCAGCACTTTGGGCCACTAAATTGGAAGGATCACTTGAGCCTGGGCAACGTGGCAAAACCCATTGCTACAAAACTTAAAAGAAAAAATTGGCCAGGCATCATGGTGCGTACCTGTAGTCCCAGCTACTCAAGAGGCTGAGGTGGGAGGATTGCTTGAGCCTGAGAGGTCATGTTTGCTGTGAGCCATAATTGCACCACTGCACTCCAGCCTGGGTGACACAGCATGACCCTGCCTAAATATATATATAAAATCTTGTTGAATGAAAAATTTGAGATTAAGAAAAGGTGCAGAGAATGACCCAATGACCCTAGGGTCACATTCAGAGAGAGATATATATATCACACGTAGATAGATAAATGACTGAATCAAAATATAGCAGGATCTAATTGAGCTTATCTTTCTAAATTGCTATTACTGGCATATTCTTTTTTTCATGTTTTTCTATATTTCAAAATTTTTTGCAAAGAATACTGGCACTAATTTTACAATCATAAAAAGCTGCATGTGTGTACACATACACATATATATAATGTGTACATGGATACACAAATGTATATGTGGGTAGACGTTTTCTTCAAATGTCAGCCATCCACAGGCCATGAATGGAGATGCTGGATCCTTGCAGTGAAGCCACTCTGAGGGCTCTGTTTGGTTCTGGGATGCAGGAGAAGCCATGTTTTCATTGGGTTCTTCTTGTACTTGTCTTAAGAGAACAGAGACATCAAAAGCAGAAGTGCCTTCACTGAGTTACGATGTTCCCAGTGGCCTCTGCCTTTTTGGAAATGCCCTACAAGTATCGTCTGTTTGAACAGCGTCTGTGGGTCTTTTGCAATACTGTGGTAGAAGCCTCAGTCCGTTCCACAACCCAGTGTCTCTTTTACAGGGACACTCAGAGCATGTTTTGGCAGGGACTTCATTCCAAGAAAATGCCAGGCTCTTGCAAGTCAATTTGTATGCATTCTTTTGTCAGAAAAAGAAAACTGTGTAACTCAATATGTCCCTCCCTTTATTTTAGCTGCCAGGAAATTTAGACCCAAACGCAAGATGCCTTTATGGTAATCAGCTTGTAGAATTGCTGGGCTCCCCAGGAGTTCAAAACCAGCCTGGGCAACATAGTGAGATTCTGTCTCTACAAAAAATAAACAATTAGCCAAGTGTGGTGGTGCATGACTAGTTCCAGTATGTTGGGAGGCTGAGGTGGGAGAATTGCTTGAACCCAGAAGGTCAGGCTGCGGGGGGCCAGGATGATGCCACCACACTCCAGCCTGGGCGACGGCGAGAGCCTGTCTCAACCATCACTGATCTCCTAAAGCTCCTTTAAGTCCTGCGGGAACTACAGGGTGACCATATACTAGAGCTGAACAAAACAAGGCATGGTGAGGGCTCCTGACAGCCCGGGGCGTGGCCCAGCCTCAGTAAGAGAAGCAACCTTTCTGGAAGCTTCCAGTCGATGCCAGGCTTCTCTCTCTCCTGCCCATGGCATTTCGAACTCCCAGTGTACACAGACCTATTAGGGTCCCTTGCATCCTACAGAGATCTCTGTACAGAGGGCCAGAGCCGTGTCTGACTTGTCCTTGGCCCCACGGCTTCCTGCAGGCTCTGGGGCACAGCAGATGCCCAGTCAATGTTTACTGAACCAAGGAGGTGGCGAGGGGCTCAGTGGGCCTGGCTTAGGCTGCAGGCGCAGGGCAGGGTGTGGGGTGGGTGCCCCCCCTCCCTTCCCAGAGCTAGGCCGTGGCAGGAGCAGCCGGGGTGAGAGGGAGCAGGCAAGAACCTCACTGCTGCCTGCCCGAATTCTCGTTTATTAAAGGGCTAATCCAGGCCCAGCCCCTTTCATATAGTATCTCATTTAGTCTTCTCCTTGGCCCAAATATGGTTGGAAAACAAGGGCTCAGAGAGGCAAAATAGCTTGCCCTGTGTTGTGGATGTTTAAGAAGCGCTGCAGGAGCCCATTCTGACTCTAGAATGGGCCCTCGTTCTGCTTTTAAAGAGCAGGAGGCAGCCTGAGTCCCTGCCCAGCCCCCACAGGACCGAGAAGAAAGTTCCCAGAAAGTCCAGTGGCCATTCTCGGGGAAGGGACAAGCCATTTGTTGCAGCAGACAACGCTCCCACTCGCTGCTACAACTCACACGGCTATTCAGAGACCTCAGGCTTGAAACAGGCCAGGGAGGAAGGGCAGCTTAGTCCGGCTTCACTTTGTGACCAGGAGAGTGACAGCCACTGAAGTACAAACCGAGAGCTCAGAGAGTGCTGGAGAGGGAAACATTTGTGCTTCATCACTCGATGCAGAAACTCCGGCAGAGTTCTAATCTGTGCCTGTTAAGGACTCACTGCTGCGACCCAGAGCCTGCAGGAAGCCGTGGGGACAAGGACAAGTGAAACATGGCTCTGGCCCTCAGTACAGAGATCTCTACAGGATGCAAGGGACCCTAATAGATCTGTGTACACTGGGAGTTCAAAATGCCATGGGCAGAAGAGAGAGAAGCCTGGCACTGACTGGAAGCTTCCAGAAAGCTTGCTTCTCCTACCGAGGCTGGGCCACACCCTGGGCTGTTGGGAGCCCCTCGCCGTTCCTTGTTTTGTTCAGATCTGGTATATGCTAACCCTGCAGTTCCCGCAGGACTTCACCTCTGCCTGTTAAGGACTCTGTCTGCTTAACAGGCAGAATAATAATAACCACGAGTGGAGTGGGGAGCGTTTCAGCGCATGACACATCAAACGCCCCCCTTCGCCCCGAGATGACGTCCGAGGCTGCAGAAGCCCTTTCTGTGTGGCTCCAAACACTGAGCATGATTAAATGGGTCATAAATGTTTGCAACCTGGCTTCGAAAGAGGGGAACAAACCGTTCTCCAGGGAGGCTGGAGGCCAGGCCCCTCCTAATCAGAAGGTGATTTTGGCTTTCAACAGACCCAGGTTTCCATACCTTACCAAATTTTCTCATTTCCTTAAATGTTCTTGCTCTAATGATTCTTTTTTGTTTTTTAGGCAGAGTCTCCTGCCTCAGCCCCCCTCCAAGTAGCTGGGATCACAGGTGTGCACCACCATGCCCAGCTAATTTTTGTATGTTTAGTAGAGACGAGGTTTCACCATGTTGGCCAGCCTGGTCTCAAACACCTGACCTCAAGTGATCCGCCCGCCTCGGCCTCCCAGAGTACTGGGAATTACAGGCATGAGCCTGTAATTAGAATCATTAGAGAAACATACCCGGCCTTTCTCTAATAATTCTAAATGTGGGCCACAATCAGGCTTTCAACAAAGGTTACTGAGCATTGGCCGGGGCAGCATAGGGTAGTCAACCCGGGGGGTCCAAGGAAGCTCCCAGACCTGGGGAAGTGAAACAGGTAGGAACTCTTTCACATGACCTGCCAGACACTGGGGTGTAGGGTCTTGATGACCAGACCTTCATTTAAAAAATTTTTAAACATTTTTTCTTAGAGACAAAGTCTCATTCTGTCTCCCAGGCTGGAGTGCAGTGGTGTGATCAAAGCTCACTGCAACCTTAAACTGCTGGGCTCAAGCGACTCTCCCGCCTCGGCCTCCCCAGGAGAGGAAACTGCAGGCACTCTCCACTACACCTGACTACCTTTTTTCCGTTTCTGTGGAGACGGGGTCTCATTATGTTGCCCAGGCTGGTCTTGAAGTCCTGGCCTCCAGCGATCCTCCCACCTCTGCCTCCCACAGTGCTGGCATTACAGGCCTTCGTATTATTTTAAAATAAATGTCTTATGGCATCTGGCCAGCTACAGTTGCACTGAAAAGAAACCCAAGATGTACCTGCCTCTCGCCAGAGGATCTGGTTGACGGAGGTTGGGGGAAGGCAAAGGGGGAGGAGGGGCTGCTGTTGACCTGCGTTCCCTGCTCTGATCTCTCGCTTATTCTTTTGCAGATCACTTCTGACCCATTGTGCCGTCTGAGCTTCACGACGCCTAGTGAAGAGAAACCATGAGATACAGAACAAAAACCAAGGCTTCCTGTAGAGAAGCCACAGGGCTTTGAGATAAAACGGAGCCTAATTTTTACCAAGGTTTATTGTTTCTCTTTCTCAAGTACTGTACCATTGTTTTATAATAACAGCTTTATTGAGATATAGTTCACATACCATAAAATGTACCCTTTTTAAAGTGTGAAATTCAGTGGTTTTTAGTAGTCACAGAGTTGTATAACCATCACCACGGTCTAATTCTAGAATATTTTTATTACTCTAAAAAGAAGCCTGTACCTATTAGCAGCCGCTCTCCACTGCCCGCCTCTCTGGGTCACCTTTTTGAAGGCAACAGCTGATCCCACCTCAGCTCAGAACCAGGGAGGGCCTTTTTGTTTTATAAAGAAATCCACGGGAGCCCAGGGCAGGAGAGGCCTTGGCCTGCGATCCCACTGGAGCTAGTGGCAGGGACGAGGAGAGCGGGTAGCGAGGGCCACAGCTCAGCACTACAGGGCCTTGGGGGTGGGTGAATCAGGTCAGTGCTCCCCGGGGGTACCAGGGAACTTGTTAAAACACAGATTTTCATGGGGAATTCTGACGAGCCCCTATGTCCACCAAGCTCCCAGGGGATGCGAGGCGGCCTCAGAGAGGCTTTGATGTGAAGTCCAGTGACCTCTGGACACAGAGTCACTCAGATTTGGAGTCAGACAGACTAGAATCTAGGCTCAGCATCCCCCAGCCTTTGTGACTTGAATGAGGCTCTTTTCATCACAAGAACAAAGTCTCATCCAAAGAGGTTTAAGCAGGGAAGGGGAGTTATTGGAAGTGTAACTGGGCTGTTCCAGAGTTCGAAGCCAGGTCTCAGATGGCAATATTCACTTTACGAAGCCAATGGATTCCCCTTCTAAGTCCAGAAAGCCCCGTGGGGCAGGCGGTATGGGTGGGGAGGCTGGAAGGAGTGGGAGGGCCAGTCTCCCTGCCTGAACCTGGATAAGCCGACTGTGCAGAAGTACCGGGATGCTCGTAGGAGCTGCTTTCTAAGTCATGAGGGCAGCGGCGTAGCTGGCTCCGGCCCTGGCTGTCACACACACAGGACGGCCATCAGCAGCCCCACTGCCCTTCTCAGACTCTGGTTCTGGCTGAGTCACATGGAGGGGCTGGCTTTGCCATGTCAGAGCCTGCCTCCCGGTCTAAGTGAGGCCACTCTGGACCTGCCCTCTAGGGACCTTCTGTCTTTGTGTCTCCAGAGAGCATCTAGTAGATTTTTCTAGTAAATGTTTTTTTTTTTTAATTTCAATAGGGTATTATGTTACATCAATTTAAGCCCTAATAGAACATTCTGTTACAAAAAGATATAGCAGTAGTATCTCAGCAAACCAAAGGCTTCAAGAGCGGCTGGAACAGGAAAGCTGGCAGAACCATCCGTCGGACTCCTGGGGATCATCGTACGACAGTTTCATCATCTGCTCTGCAGAGAAGCTTCCTTTGCTTCTGTTTGAGATGACAAGCTCAGCTGCCCCGGCCTGGCCTCACCAGGCCTCCCCAGTCAAGGGCCCAACAGAGGCTAATAAGTGAATCTGGAATCAAAACTTCAAGAGAGAATATCTGATTGGCTTAGCGGGGGTCGTTGGCCCATCGCTGCTCCAGTTAACCCAGGGCCGGGGTGACGAAGTCTCACTGCGTGAGCATGACTGTGGGTGGGATTAGCTCGCAAAGTAAAGGACATAAGCTGGAGAGGCAGGTTCCCCAAAGGTTGTCTAAATAGCCTGTAACCTCGCACAGAACAAACGCACTGGAGCCATCACTGTGCTTTGAAACGTGGATAGCAACGGCCACCCCTGAGTTTCCCTGAGGGTGATGGGTTGCTGCCTACACGGGGACTGGTTTCCATTCCTTGGGAAATGGCCATTTCCAGCCCATGAGCTCCTCGGGGCCCTGAGAGCAGGAGGAGGGGAGGTGGTGGCTTTGCCCGGGCCCTCCACGAGCCCGGCTGGAAGGCGGCACCCCGCTCCAGCGCCGGGCAAGGTGGGGCCGAGTCCACGCCACCCTGCTGGAGCGATGCCAGGCCATTCACAGGTTGTCTCTGAGACACTAACAGTCGTAAATCCTCAGCTATGAGATGTGCTCGCCTTGGCCCAGCCCACTATAAATAGGCCTCTTTATTTCCCTGCCTTCACGCTAAGGAGAAAGAACAGCAGAACTGGGAAGAAGGACATTCCAGAAATGCCACAGAGACCTCAAGAGAGCGCTGCACTGTGTCTGCCTCACTGGAGAGGAACGAGCTGCAGGAAGAGACCCGGCCTCCGCAGCCGCCTGGAGCAGGGGAGGGCCTGCCGGGCTCTCAGAGGCCCCCAGGGGCCAAGGCAGGGGCCAGGCCCTCTGCCCCCGCCTGCGATCTTTCCACTATGTCAGGTCTACTCCAGTTCAAAGTGGTGGGATTTTGCCACAGCGTGTCACTCTGAGTGAACTCCAAAGATGTCAGATTGCCCACAGATTTGCCGGGGGGGGAAGGGTGGCTGTATTCGTTTTAAACAGACTCATTTTCAAACAAATTGTCTCCATCCAAGTATACCAAGAAGGAAGTCCTGCTTCTAATGGTAGACTTGTTTACTCAATGGGAAAAAAATATGCATAACTTTTCAATCCCACAGCTGCTGAGGCATGCACTGGGGACACCACGTTTCTTCTCTTTCTCTCTCTTGTTCTCTCTCCCTCCTTCCTCCCTTCCTCTTTCCTTCCTTCTTTCTTTCCTTCCTTCCTGCCTCCTTTCTCTCTCTCTTTCTTTCTTTCTTCTTCTTTCTTTCCCCTTTTTTGAAACTGAGTCTCACTCTGTCGCCCAGGCTAGAGTGCAGAGGTTCGATCTCGCCTTACTGTGACCTCCGCCTCTCGGGTTCAAGCGATTCTCCTGCCTCAGCCTCCTGCGTAGCTTTGATGACAGGCGTGCACCACCACGTCTGGCTAATTTTTGTATTTTTAGCAGAGATGGGGTTTCTCCATGTTGGCCAGGATGGTCTTGAACTCCTGACCTCAGGTGATCTGCCCACCTCGGCCTCCCAAAGTGCTGGGATTACAGGCGTGAGGCACTGTTCCTGGCTGACACCAAATGTCAAAAGAGAAAAGAGAGGGCCCTCCTGCTGGGGCCTCACCCTCAGATCTTCCCAGTTGACTGGCATCTTGATCTCTTTTGGTTTGAGAAAGTAAAGGTGAAACCTTTGCAGGTGACTTTTTAAAAAATCTAGATGAGTTAAAAAACATGTGAGGGCATGCACACACACACACACACGCACACACACACACAGGCACACACACACACACACGCCACCCTCTCCACTTAGTACTTCCTAGTAAGTTGTATTTTTCCCGCTTGTTTCTCCATTAACAGTCTTCACGCTGCTTTTTGCCTGCTGACACCACTTAGGTGTGAGGTTTAGGTTGGGAACAGCTCTACCCAGTACCACTGTTTCCCTTCTTTCCAATCACAGACAGTAGAGTCAAAGGTTTGGGTTGGAAGTAGAAGGGGGCCACTAGCTTGTATGGGCCTGTGTCACTTATTTTGGGAATGAGATTTCTGAGTCACCATCTAAATTAAACACAGGTGTTCTTAGCAGCCCAGCCTGCCAGAGATGTTGCTGGGAGCCCTCAAGGGGGAGACTGTCCTCTCAAGAGCGCCGGATTGGCAGAAAAGCACTTTTAAGATAAGGCCCCAACGTGACATCTCGGTAGGGAATGAATTTTGGTCATTTTTTGGCAAGGTCAGGTTTCAAATCTTGGTCTCAGAACCTTCTAATCTCTGATATATAGGGCAGCTCACTTACGCCAATTTCATAACCTGTAAGATGGTTCTCTAATTCACAAATTGCAAGCTTGTTATACAAATGAAAGACGGTGACAACGATGATCGTTAAGTGCCCACACACGGCAGGTGCTTAGCAGACGGTATGTGCCGTTACTGGCATCCATTCTGGAATTAACCTTTGTGTTCATTGTGTTTTCCATCCCCAGACCCTCAAGCTAAGCTCTTGGATGGCAAGGGCTGATTTACTTACCTCTGAAATTCTCAAAGAACAGGAAGGTGTGTAGCTAGCTGTTAGCAAGTTCTTGTGGGTCAACCCACCAGCACTTGGGGCTCCCTCTGCCACCCTAAACCCTAACCCTATCTTGGCACACACACCTTAGGGGACCGTGCTTTCAGATGCCCCCTCACACACATCAAGAGTGATGGTCGGTGGAATAAGAGACAGACACTTGGCAAGAAGAAGAAACCTAGAAAAGCACAGCGTATTTCGGTTTAAGTGGCAAAGGCATCAGTGAAGAGGACAGCCTGTGGACAACTGAATTTCCAGAAAGTTGTCAGAGGTGAGGACTACAGAGGCTCCAAGGCAAGGTCACTGGGGGAGCAGGGGCTGCAGAGGTCTGGGTGCAAGTGTGTCTGTGGGTGTGGAAGGGTAAGACCATTCCCATTCATTGATGAAGTACCACTGAGGGTGGGGCTAGGTGCTGCAGATGCAACGGAGAATGAGACATAGCCAGTGGAAACAGAGACAAAGAAGAGGCCGTGGCAAGAGTTTGTGTGGCCCCAGGAGCGGGTACACAATGCTCAGAGAGCACAAAGGAGGTTGGGGAAACGTGCTAAGACCTGAGGATTGAGGAGAGGGGTCAGTCTGGCCAGAAGAGGAACGTTTTGAACAGAGGACTGCTCTTTAAAGCCTGGGCATACTTGGTTTGCACATGGAAGTCGAAGCTTATAGAAGCCTGTGGTTCTAAGGGCTGGCACTGGGGCAGATCTGTTCGATCCAGCAGTGGGTGTCCCGAGGGGAGTCTCTCGGGTTACAGGCTGGGCATTCCAGGAAGCATCCTTCCTGGGAGGTGGCGATAGCACTCGGAGTCAGTGGGGATGGAGGGGGTGAGAAGTGCCCTGAAAACCAGAGCAGGGAGGCCCACGACAGAGCAGCAGCTTTACCTGCACCAGGCTCAGGGGCACCTGGTTCTGCCTCTTGTTCTGGAACTTGGAGCTAATGAAGGAGAAAGTTGAGCCTTTCCTTCGACTGCCCCTTTGGCAGACTGTGGCCCAGAGAGCGGTTGACAGCAGATCAGATTCCGTTTCAAAGGTTAACTGCTTTGCCATGGGCCTGGCACTCTGTCCAGACCAGAGAACACTCGGATTCAGGGTCAGTTTCCATCTCTGTTTGGAAATATCCTCGCTCCTCCGTGACGTCTCTCTGCCATTGTAGGCCTTAAAATGCCACCATCAAAGAGGCTGGTGCCTCCACGGGGCTCAGTACAGTGGCTGGCAGAGGAAAACGGACAGTCAGGGTTTGTACTTGGAAGTGAAGAGGAACATGAGCAGGCACCTCCCTGCCCCAAGTCCCCTCCTGCATCCTGTCACCGGTGTCACCAGTGTCTCAGTCAGACAACACAATGTGTCGTGGTGGAAGGAGAGCCAGACATCCAGGTCTGTGCCTCTGACAACCTGCGTGACTCTCAGCAAGTCACTTTCCATGCGAGCACACGAGTCTCCATTTCCGTGGTGAAACAGTGTGGTTTGGGACCTGCCCGTCGGGCTCACAAAGTTACAAGTGATGGTCAGTTGATACGCAACAGATGGGTATGTGTGACCAAAAAGCACAATAAAGAGACGATTTGCTCTATTTAAGGATTGTCCGATATCTCCTGCCTGTAGTTCAGTGTTTTTGTCATTTGTGTGGATGGGTGGGACAGAAATGACAGTTTTCTTTCCAGAGAGAAGCAACCTGTGCCTGCTTTGCTGACAGAGGCGCTGACTTCAGGCATCAGTGAGCATTGCAAGGAAGCCAGGGTCATGGGTCCAGGCAGAGCCTTGCTCCCAGCTGATCTCTGGTCTCTGTTTCTGCAGGTAGCCAGAGAGGCCGCAGCAAGCATCTTCGGCAAGGGTGGGGTTCCCTGGGGTCAAAGTCACAGAGAAATGGGGAACCCTGGAATGCAAGGGCAGGGAGGGACTTGCCAATCAGATTCCGCAAACATTTGCTCAGTGCCTCCAGGATGTACCAGGCACTGGGCCAGGTGACTTATATACATTAAATAGTTTCATCTCCATGACAACCCTGGAGCTCAGGCGGCAGGTTATCTCCTTTTCACTAGTTCCAATAGGTCGCATGACCAGGCCAAGAGCACGTCCCATGCCCTACTTGGCCTATTTGGATCCTCCCATTGATGAGGTCTCATCTGAAACGCGACCTTCTCAGAGAGGCCTCCCAGGTGCCTTCTCTTGCTCTGTCTCCCAGGTGAGAGTGCAGTGCCACGATCACAGTTCACTGCAGCCTTGACATCCTGGCTCTAGTGATCTTCCTACCTCAGCTTCTTGAGTACCTCATACTACAGGCACACACCACTGCACTTGGCTAATTTTTAAAATGTTTTTGTAGAGGTGGGGTCTCTCTATGTTGTCCAGGCTGATATTGAACTCCTGGGCTCAATAATCCTCCCACCTCGGCCTCCCAAAGTGCTAGGATTATAGGTGTGAGCCACCGTGCCTGGTCTTTTTTTTTTTTTAATTACAGAACGCTTTGTAATTACACAGTTGGGTGTTTTGGGTGTTGCTTTATTTAATGTCTACCTCTCCAACTAGAATATAAACACAAAGTCCAGCGCCCTGTCAATTTCATTCACCACAGCACTTAGGAAGATCTGAGAAAACACTTGTTGAACAAACTATAGAAATAAATACAGGTATTAAGAACTTAGCATACATGGTCTGATTTAAAAATTCTCTCCTTGGTTGTTTTTCATTGCTCTTCTTTCTAGATAAGAGATGAAAAATGGTGTTTTGGATAAGACTTTTCAATAAAGCCACAAAAGTTCTCATAATCTTTCTCACCCTGAAACCACTGAGCATCAGCCTGTGAAGTGAGGCTAAGACCCTCAGCAAGTCCCTGGATCCACAGAGATCTCTTCCCACTTCATAATTTACACAGCACCCAAAGCATTGCAGGTGCTCTAAGAATTCATCCTGACTGTGGAGTAAGCCAATTAAACATGCTCCTTAGCTCTTGAATACATGCAGACTGTGGCTGTTTCTACCCTGGCAGACAAGTGTATTTGGTAAGCACCTAACTGAATAGAGTCAGCTACGGCTCAGACCAGGCTGTCCATAGTTCAACTGTACCATTTCCCTGATAGAAATGCCTACTGCACTCTTCCTTCCAACCCTGGTCCTAAGAAGCACCAGTGATAACCAGTTAAATGCCTCATGCTAACACTGGCATCCTGTAGGTGCTTGGTAACTGTTGCCTGTCTTCCTTTCCCCACCTGTCAAGGATGGGCTGTGATCCTATGTCCCTCCTTCCCCAACCCCCAGGGACATTCCCCTCCTCTGAATTCTTGCACAATTTCCTCCATTCTCCTACCATTGGCAGCTAACTCTGCTAACTTTGAACTGAGACATTTCTGCTCTGAACATGTGGGTCTCCAAATCCAGGCTGGGAGCTCCTTGGAGACAGGGATTTAGTTGGTCTGGTACTTCGAGGCCTGGCCATTCTTGGCCCCTAACAAGGTTCATAGAAGGCCTGGCCTTGCCCAGAGTAGCTGCTCCATAGATAAGGACCAAACCTTTGACCCTTTTCAAGACAAGGCAGATTGGATGTAGGCCAAGCTAGGAAAGAAAGTTGGCGTGGAGGTGTCCATCAGCTTTTCCTTCTTCAGGTCTAAAATGAGTTCTGTCTAGACCTCCGTCTCAAAAACTGAACTCTTGATCCCATCACTGTAACTTCCACTTCTCCTTCCAAGAGGACAACCTGAGCCTGAGAGATAAATAGGGTTTCAGAACTGGAGTTGGATCAAAACAGGAAAATCAGGCTGGCCACAGTGGTTTACAACCGTAATCCCATCAATTTGAAAGACTCAGGCAGAAGGACCCCTTGTGGCCAGCAGTTCAAGACCAGCCTGTGTTACATAGTGAGACCCCCATCTCTACGAAAAAGTTTAAAAAATAGTCCAGTGCAGTGGTGACTGCCTATAGTCCCAGCTGGAGAGCTGGGAGAGGCTAAGGCAGGAGGATGGCTTCAGCCTGAGGGGTCAAGGCTGCAGGGAGCCGCGATCTCCCCATTGCATTCCAGCTTGGGCGATAGAGTGAACCCCATCTCAAAAAAATACAAATAAAAACGATTAAAATAAAATGAAAAAGCCTGACTGATGAGGGTCAAAAAAGGAAAGCAGAACTCTGTCCAAGAGGTTATTATGGGGGCAAAAATGAGCCTAAAAGCCAGAAAACAAGAAGTTAGGCCTTCACTGAATTGCAAACCAGACAGAAAGCAGGAGAGCAGGAAGAGCTGAACAGCTGCTGAGAAAGAGCCTGGGACTCTGACGCTTGCCTCCCTGCGTGTGGACAGGGTGCCCAGTTTGACAGCTCGGAATCAGAAGGACACCCACACAGGTCTCCCCCGCTTCCTTTAGCTACCGGGTATCCAGACAGAAAGCGAACAAGGCAGGAGGAAAATGGAAGCTCCTATTTCCCTTCTCATTAAAACTGTGGGTGTGCCTTTTCTCACACAGAATTGTCCTCACATTCTGGGCTCCCGGCTGTGTCCAGGAGTCCAGCACTTGGCTTTCTGCCAACGCACAAACTTCCATTTCAGTCTGGAGCTAGAAATCTGTAATGCTTTGACGCTTTGGTCAAATGGCTCCTGTCCAGAATCCACCAAATGTGCATTTTGCAAAACTGCCCTCTCTTCACACTCTGCAGCCTCAATTCTCATTGTGAGTGGCTGAACATAACAAGGAGAACCTTCAGACTAAAAACTGCCTGATTTCTCCCTCCAACTTCTGCCCCGAGAAGGCAGATGTGGGGTTCTGACACAGGAACTTATTCATTCATCTCATTGAAAGGCTACCAGTTAGTTCCTTATTGCTTCTCCATAAAAGAAAAACTCTCTAATGAGCTCTCTTTTTGTTTTCCAAATCAGATATGCAAAGAAGCTCATAACAATTTTTTAAAAATGCAAAACAAGAATCTCCAATTATGGGAGCAAAGCCTTTAGCTTCTGAGTTCCTGTCTCACCGAGGAAATGAATTTGAAATGGCAAGGAGGAAATGAGGAGGCAAACTTTCATGTCTATTTTCGTTTTCCAGTGAAGTTCTATTTCCTTTGGACTTTGTATAAACAAGGAAAGGATAGTTCTTAGTTCAGTTATTACAGATAACTTGTGTCTTTAAAGTAAATGTATCTTATCTAAGTAGGACTCCAATAAATGACTACACTTTTTCAAAATATAACTCCCCAGCTAATAACAAGAATAATAGCAAACATCACTTTATTGAGCAATTGCTACATAAAAGACATTAAGTGCTTAGCACACATTGGAAATATTGTTGACTGACTGTATCTATTTTTCCTAGAAATCCCATTTCTGAAAGCCTATTACAAAGAAGTACTATCATCAGTATATACAAAGGAGTACATATGTGTGTACAAGTGCACACAAATGTGTTGTAGTATTGTTCATAGTGGAAAAAACTAGAAGCAAAATGAATATTGATAACATGAGCATGGATGAAAAATTATATCTCCAAATTATGCAATACAATGCAGTCATTAAAATCAGAGCTTTACCAGGTGACTAGGGTGGAGTTCCAAAAAGTATTGTTGAATGAGAAAAGCAGGATATATGAAATTGAGTATAATATGATTTTTTTTTAAATGAGACAGAGTCTCACTCCCTCACCCAGGCTGGAGTATGGTGGTGTGGTCTCAGCTCACTGCAACCTCCACCTCCTGGGTTCAAGCAATTCTCCTGCCTCAGCCTCCCGAGTTGCTGGGACTACAGTCATATGCCACCATGCCCCCGTTAATTTTTGTATTTTTAGTAGAGACGGGGTTTCACCATTGGTCAGGCTGGTCTCGAACTCCTGACTTCAGGTGATCCACCTGCCTCAGCCTCCCAAAGTGCTGGGATTACAAGCATGAGCCATTGCACCAGGCTGATTTCTTTTTTTAAAATGGTTTAAAAAAAAAAAGTATATAAGTGGGAATAGAGCCATATACTTTATTATTTTATTACCATAGAAAAAAACATGGAAGGGGGAGGCCGAGGCAGGAGGATCGCTTGAGGCCCAGGAGTTTGAGACCAGCCTGGGCAACATAGCAAGACCCTCATTTCTACAAAAAATTGAAAAATTAGCTGAGCTTCGTGCTTCATGCCAGTAGTTCCAGCTACTCAGGAAGCTGATGTGGGAGGGTCACATGGGCCTGGGGAGATCAAGGCCGCAGAGAGCCATGATTGCGCCACTGTATTCTAGCCAGGGTGACAGAGAGGCTCTGTCTAAAAGAAAAGGAAAAAACAAACTTGGAAGGTGCATTCAAGGTTGTCAACATGGTTATGGGGGTTGCTTCATGGGCCTGGGTTCGGCCTGGAGCGGTGACATGAAGGGGAAGGAGGGGAAAACAAAGAGAAAGGGAAAAAGGACTCCGTTTTAAGGAAACCCACCAGGGTATACAATATACTCACACTAATGTGCTTATGTGCAATTATGTCAGTTATGAGTAATGAAAATTAAAATGATATTGATTTTTTTCTCAACAACCTTGTGAAATATTTTTTTCCCACTTAACAGATAAGGAAATGGATGATCTGATTTGCCAAAGGCTATCTGATAGGCCAAGGCTATCTAATTCCAAGGCCTAAATTCTTTTCCTGTAAGTATGATGCACAGTTATAGTGAAAAAAAAATCAAATATTGTAGTAAAGTCCAAAGAAGATTGTAAAAACTCCCGAGTCCCAGAGACACTGCTATTAAAATTTGAGAAAACAACACTCCAGAATTTTCTCTATGCATGTATATACCCATTTACCAAATCTTGCAAAAGATGCCAAAGTCAGTCAGCTGTGAGGTTACGGGGCCAGCGCTGCAGCCCTGCAGGAAGTGGGTGTTTCTCCTGTCACTCATTCTGAAAAGTGGATAATCCTGGGCAGGAATTAAGCCAGCTCGAGGACTGAGGGGGGAGGGGGCGGGCCCAGGACCTGCCTTGGGAGGCTCAAAGTGGTTCCTGCGATGGGAAGGGGCTGCCCTGGCCGCTGCAGGCAGCCAGCCTCCCGAAATGTGGATGGCAAGTGGGAGGCATGCATCACAGTGGTCTCTGTCCTCCCGAACAGCTCTCCTCCTCGACAGGGTCGAAAGAAACTGGAACTGACCTTCGGACAGGAGGATGGCTGTGTCCCCTCCTGAGGTCAGAGAACAATGCTTCCGGACAGGACCTGCAGCTGACCTTACAGCATCTCCTGACACGGCCACACAATGCTTTGTCCATGCCTTCTGAGGAGTGGCTATTTGCTTATGTGTACAGATTTACTAGAGTTGCCACAGTTAACAGCCCAGTTACCAGGAGGCCTCTTCTAAATGTGATATAGGCAGAGAGTCTCCCCTTTCCTCTTGGGGAGATGCTGAGGTGAAATAGGGCTGCACCAGCCACCAGAGGCAGCAAGGAAGGTCCTGAAGAAACTTGCATGGCTGCAGAAGGGACCAGGTGTTTCCTCTGGCTGCCTGGTTGGCTGCTGCTTTGAGAAGATACCAGACCCTGCTCTGGTGACTGCAGGGAAGCCACCCTGGATGCAGCCAGCAGAGGCTGCTCATCAATGGAGGGGTCAGCCTCCAAGGACACAGCCAAGTTCATGTTCTTTGGGAGTTGGCAGCTAGGGTAAGCCTGAGGGGGCTGATTCATAGAAGAATATTCAGAAATATCTGGAGAAGGGAATCTCAGAGATATAATCCTTCCCCCAATTTGAGTGGGTAGGGGCTCCTGGGCATTATGATTTGGGTATTAAGGAAGGGTGACTTTATTTTGCACACCAAGCTGGTGAGGTGAGACATGTGCATTACATGGATACAGATATGCATATCCAAAATACAAAGCTTATCATGCTGCTCCCTGCTTAAAATCCAGCAATAGCTTCCCTGGGGGTGAAGCCTAAACTCTTTACCATAGACCCCCACCCCGAGCATGACACGGCAGCCACGATGAAGTCTCGGTTTCTTCCTCAGATCTCCAGGCCTTCAGCCATATTTTTGCTTAGAACACTTTCTACTCCAGTCACCTGGACGGTTCATAGTCAACCTTAAAGATTCAGCTTAATGGCCAGGCGCAGTGGCTCATGCCTGTAATCCCAGCACTTTGGGAGGCTGAAGTGGTCGGATCACCTGAGATCAGGAGTTTGAGATCAGCCTGTCCAACATGGTGAAAGCCTGTCTGTACTCAAAATACAAAAAATCAGCCTGCTGAGATGATCATGCCTGTAGTCCCAGCTTCCTAGGGGACTGAGGCAAGATAATCGCTTGAACCTGGGCAAGGGAGGTTACAGTGAGGCGAGAGTGCGCCACTGCACTCCAGCCTGGGTGACAGAGAAGGCTCTGTTCCCGCCCCCCAAAAAAGATTCAGCTTAACATGTCACCTCCCCTGGGAGGACTTCCCTGGCCCATTCTCTCCTCCCAGACTTGTCTTCCTGCTTGGT
This sequence comes from Plecturocebus donacophilus, assembly GCA_004027715.1. NCBI lineage: Eukaryota > Metazoa > Chordata > Mammalia > Primates > Pitheciidae > Plecturocebus > Plecturocebus donacophilus. The sequence continues at coordinate 37,799 of PVKP010017459.1, forward strand.
GTTCTTGTAATCATAACATTTGTTACACTTTATCGGTATGTTTCGTTCAGAGACAGGGATTCTGTACTACTTGCTTTTGTAACCTCAGTGTTTGGTATAAAGTAAGTAGTTGTTAATCTGTGAAAGACTGAATGGTGAAGGTACATAGTTTTACACAAAGGGAACACGCTCTGTAGTCGTTTGCATTCAACAATGCAGTAAGTCTGTGCCCTTACCTATTACACCTTCCCATGAAAGGGAACTAAGGCATTCAAGCACTTTGCAATCCAGCCCTCATCAGCTTCATCCTTTCTGCTGTGTCTTGAATATTCATGCATTTTCATCTACAGTGCTTAGCACACGATCAATGCACCTGCCAAAGTGAAATATGTTAGGGCGTGCCCACATTCTTCCCCTACTTTATTCCATGCCTGTTTCCCACCCCTGCCTGGCTAATTCCCACCTCACCTCTGAGGTCCTACTGAAACGTTATCTCTGTGCAAAGCCCCATCTGTCTCCTCCAGACAGAGTGAGCCAGCCTGCCTCTGTGGGCCCCCTGAACCTTGCTCCTCTCTCCTCACGGCTCCTACTGTGTACACCAATTATGTGTTTGTAAATCTGTTCTCTGACTCAACTTTGATCATTGACAGTACTGGGACTTTGTCTTCCTCCATTTGTTATCCTCAACATCTAGTACAGCCTCTGCCACCAACTGCTATTGAGTAAGTATATGTTGAATGAATGAATGAGTGCTGAATGAAGAAAGTTTAGTCTCGTTTACAGAATGATCACGTCAGGCTTCAGGGCCAATTGGAATCCATCCCAATTCCTGCTACAGACTTACTGATCCTGTCAGTTGTAATCAGTCAGAGAAATCATCCCAGCATGCTGGAACTAGGTAGAAACTTTTTTTTGCACATGATGAAACTGAGGTCCTAAATGTGAAGGTCACACAGCAATTTCCACCAGAAGTTGTCTGAGACATCAAGACTGATACTCATGCATTTCAAGAGTCATGAATCGCAAGATCTCATCCCTAATTCTAGTGCCATGTAATGTATTTTTTTTACTTTTCAACAGAATAATGATTCCTTAAAATTGTGTATCACATTATAATTTACAAAGTCCTGTAAAAAAGACCTCTGAACTAGCTATTTGTGGTTAAGTCACTTGCCAGAATCATTCAGCCCTTAAATGATGGATCCAGGGCTAGCACTCAAGTTTTTGGCTCTATGCCCAGTATACTCTTCAAGATCCAATATTCAAGATCCATTACAATAAACGGTGGTTAAATAATGATTCTAGGCTCACTCCTGGGAAAATACCATCATTTCTAATCAATATAATCATTTCCTGTTTCTAGGAATTTTCTGAAGGTGACATAGATCAGACTTGTCAAACTTCTACGAAAGAGAGCTGATAAGATCTAAGTGTGACTATAAGAAGGAACCAGAGTGTCATGTCTATGTGTGTGTGCACGTGCGTGTGTGCATGGATGTGTAGTGTGTCCGTGACTTTGCATGTGGAATACTTGGTAAAGGCTTTAGGAACTCAAAAGTGTGGATGTAAACAGAATAAGCAAATCTCTTAATGCACAGCGTCTGCATAGAGTATGATCTTGATAAATATTTGCCAATAAATTAATATGCTATGTGTTAAAAAAATTCTCATATAATGTTTGTGCCCTTAGCCAGTATTTCCATGGAATGACTTTTAAAAATTTAAATGTGTTTCAAATAACCAAATCTATTCATGTATGCTTTCATTCAATAAGGTACGCCTGTAGGTGCCAGGCGCACGGTTTCCCCATGACGCAGCAGGGAACTAAGCAGACAAACAGACCAATGTCGACTCTCATGGAATTTACATTTTGGGGGATGGGAGGCATGGATAGTAACCAAACACTCAGTTATATGTTATATAAGGGGTACAAAGAAAAATATGGTAAGAAAAGGGGCTTGGGTGTGGGGTAGCTGGCAGTGGAGTGGACCTGCAATTTGAATCAAGGGGTTTGGGAAGTGACATCTGAACAAAGACCTGTAGTCTGGGTATGGTGGCTCACGCCTGGAGTCCCAGGACTTTGGGAGGCTGAGGCAGGTGGATCACTTGAGGTCGGGAGTTCGAGACCAGCCTGGCCAACATGGACAAACCCTGTCTCTACTAAAAATACAAAAATTAGCCAGGCATGATGGTGCGCACCTGTAGTCTCAGCTACTTGAGAGGCTGAGGCAGGAGAATCGCTTGAACTCAGGAGGTGGAGGCTGCACTGAGCCGTGATCGCGCCACTGCACTCCAGCCTGGGCGACAGAGCGAGACTGTCACAAAAACGAAAACCAAAAAGAACAAAGACCTCAGAACAAGGGACACAACTGTGAGAATATCTTGGGGAAAATCTTAACCTTTTTAACAAACACATAATTTTAAAACTTTTTTTTCAAATAGCTTACACTTGGCTGCCTTTTTTTTTTCTTAAGACAGGGTCTCTCTCTGGCATCCAGGCTCCAGGCTGGAGTGCAGTGGTGTGATCACAGCTTACTGCAACCTCCGCCTCCCAGGCTCAAGTAATCCTCCCACCTCAGCCTCCTGAGTAGCTGACACCACAGGCATGTTCTACCACACCCAGATCATTTTTGTATTTTTTACGGAGAGAGGGTTTCACCATGTTGTCAAGGCTGGTCTCAAACTCCCAGGCTCAAGTGATCTGCCTGCCTCAGTCTTCTGAAGTGCTAGAATTACAGGTGTGAACCACTGCACCCAGCCTACACTTGGCTGCCTTCTAAGAGAGGATCTAGCAGGTAGTTTAACATGTTGTTGATTATTTGGGTATCTCCGTGACTGTCAATGCTAGACACCATGTAGTGATGTCCATGGAGGTGGAGATGGTGGAAGTTCAGAGGACTATTTGCCCCTCTGCTGGAGGCCTCCAATCTGTTTTTCTCCTGCATTAATTCCACGGCGTCCCCTCCTCTTACATCCTATTATCTCCGGTAGTGTCTCAGTATCACTGTCCCATGCTCTTTTTCTGCTTTTTCTAATCTATCGTTGGTTTTTTAGGATTGGGTCTCAAACAGAAGGACTTGAACACAGGCTAAAATGTGCTGCACGGGCCTGATGACATCTGCTCTGCCTCTGCCTGATCACACAGGACATTTTGTGTCTGTTTCCTTACTCTCAATTTCCTTTCTGATGGTCTGAATGCCAGATAATTAAATCCCTGATTTGGGAACTGTTGCTAATTAATACCTCATTTTCCTTCCTTTTAGGGCTCAGAACCATTTTCTTGCTGATTTCAACAGATTTTCTTCATAGGAAGCAAGTTAATGCACAGGTTTCCACACAGCAGCGGAGACAGACTCAGGATGGAGTTGTGCATGAGGAGAAGGTTCCCAGGACAGAATCCAAAAAGCTCCAGTGCGGGAGGGGACCTAGAAGCACAGAAAACAGGGACTGACTTTATTTATTTTATTTTATGGTGGTTTTTTTTGGGGGGGGGACAGAGTTTCCCTCTTGTTGCCCAGACTGGAATGCAATGGCGTGATCTCGGCTCACTGCAACCTCCGCTTCCCAGGTTTAAGGGATTCTCCTGCCTCAGCCTCCGGAGTAGCTGGGATTACAGGCATGCGCCACCATGCCCGGCTTATTTTGTATTTTTAGTAAAGATGAGGTTTCGCCATGTTGGTCAGGCTGGTCTTGAACTCCCGACCTCAAGTGATCCACCCAACCCAGCCTCCCAAAATGCCGGGATTACAGGAGTGAGCCACCGTGCCCAGCCTCTTTATTTATTTTTTAACCAGTATGCCACTTGCCTACAACCTAATAGTAGTACAGAGGATGCCAATAATTCCCATAGCTATTTTATGCATATCAGGAAAAGGAAAACGAAAATACTCTAATAAAAGTCAACAGGAAGTGCTATAAGAGCAGAGTAATGAGTAACACACTCTCACATGGAATTTGGGGTGGGCCCACAGCAGAGGTGACATTTAAGTCAAGCTTTGAAAGATGAGTATGCTTTTCATAAGTAAAGAAAGGAGGGAGGCCGGGCGAGGTGGCTTACACCTGTAGTCCCAGCACTCTGGGAGGCCAAGGCGGGCAGATCATGAGGTCAGGAGATGTAGACCATCCTAGCCCACATGGTGAAACTCCATCTCTACTAAAAATTAGCTGGGTGGGATGCCACGCACCTGTAATCCCAGCTATTCGGAAGGCTATGGCAGGAGAATCACTTGAACCCGGGAGGTGGAGGTTGCAGTGAGCCAAGATAGAGTCACTGCACTCCAGCCTGGTGACAGAGCTAGACTCTGATTCAAAAGAAGAAGAAGAAAAAGAGAAAAAGAAAGGAGGGAAATTTCTAGACTGAGGAAACAGCAAGGGGAAAGGCCTGAAAGGAGGGAAATGCCTAGTTTATTGACCAAAAAAGGAAAAAAAGTGAGCAAATAATTAGTATCCCTCGACTCTTCTGGTTCTTTTGAAGGAAGCCCAGGATCCTTCAGGTGATGTGCTTGCTTAACGGTCCATTTTCCTTTTCCTTTTTTTTTTCTTTTTCTTTCTCCAGGTTTGTATTTTTGCAACATTCTCACTCACACAAATCATCAACTACCAACTCATCATTCAATGGAGCTGGAATGTAGGGCGTACAGGGGGGTGGTGAGAAATGGGCCAAGAGTTACCAGGTCTAGACTGAGGCAAGTCTTATCTAAACACCAGAAGATTTGGCCAGGAGCGGTGGCTCACGTCTGTAAACCCAGCACTTTCAGGGCCGAGGCAGGCGATCAACTGAGGTCACAAGTTCAAGACCAGCCTAGCCAATATGGTGAAACCCCATCTCTACTAAAAATATAAAAATTAGCCAGGCATGGTGGCACATGCCTGTAATCCCAGCTACCTGGGAGGCCAAGACAGGATAATCTCTGCAACCTGGTAGGTAGAGGTTGCAGTGAGTTGAGATTGTGCCACTGCACTCCAGCCTGGGCAACAGAGCAAAATTCTGTCTCAAAAAAAAAAAAAAAAAAAAAACCAAAAAAACACAACAACAACAAACGAAGTATATCCCCCAGAGAGCCATGTTTTCTAAGGCATATTACTGGAAACTGTAGTTGTATGGGACGTTTCTTGGAGTTACTAAACCAAAAAAATAAAAACTCATCTGGTTGATTATATTTTGGAAATATGCTGAGTTTGATGAGGATAAACAGGCTTCTTTCCTGCTGGACTTGGTACATTGCAAGGCAGCCAGGGAAAGAGAGACAGAGAGGCTGCTGCTCTAAACTCCAGTGACCACACCTGTGTTCCTGCAGCTGAGTGTCTCTCAGAATGGTTGTCTCTTAGGGACACACTGCTGTAGCTCAACACGGGAGTGTCACCAACACTTCTCAGCTGGAGAATAACACAAACCACGTGTTAGCACCTTGGAATGACCACTGGGGGAGCCTGGAGGTGTGGACTGGAGGCTGGACAAGTGCTTAGGGGCTCTCCCCACGAGCATCTGTGAGAGGTCTGGAGAGGTCTGTCCCTGGCAGTGGCAGTGAGGCCGGCACATGTCTGGATGACCTCTACCCAGAGGCCCAGCTTTATTGCAGGCTGGCTCTGAATCCTTTCATCTCTGGCCACAGCCGGACAAAGTGCCAGAGCTGAGCAGCTGCCTCAGTTCTCCAGCCCCTGCACTCCGAGAGGCCACACAGGACAGAGATCAGAGGAGCCGAAACCAAAGTGATGCAAGTGCCCTCCCAGGAATGCTGTTCTCAACAGAGGAAAAAATAGTGGCGAAATGGGAGCCACAGGCCCCGTTGGGGCAGGACAGGCTTCTAGACCTCGCCCTCGGGTCTAGCTCCTTTATTTGACATATGAGGAAACTGAGGGAGGGGAAATGCCTAAATTCACACAGCTTGATACATTTTTCCAGTAACTCCATGTGTCTTACAGTAGTTTGGCGGTATTTTTTTCTCTCTCTCTCTCTTTTTTTTTTTGAGATGAAGTCTTACTCTGTTACCCAGGCTGGAGTGCAGTAGCATGATCTCTGCTCACTGTAACCTCCACCCCCCAGATTCAAGTGATTCTTCTGCCTCAGTCTCCCAAGTAGCTGGGATTACAGATGCCTGCCACCTTACCCGGCTAATTTTTGTATTTTTAGTAGAGATGGTGTTTCACCATGTTGCCCAGGCTGATCTTGAACTCCTGACCTCGTGATCCACCTGCCTCGGCCTCCCAAAGTGCTGAGATTACAGGCATGAGACACCGCGCCCAGCCTATTTTTCTCATTGTTAATTTTTACCATTTTTTTTCAAGTACTTTTTTGACTTAATGTCCAGGACCCTCCAATTAATATTCTTGCTCAAGACCCAAATGTTTTCTGGATTCACCTTTTTTCAGTAATTAAAAAAAATCCAATCACTTTCTTTTGATGATCTCGCCTTTGACTTTACAGCAAACGAACAGATTTTAAAACACAAGAATAACGACAGGAACAAGTCCTTTGCCAAGGACAGGTGGGGCCAAAAATATCCCTTACCAAATGGTTTCCTCACCCAGTACATTTTCCCTCATCCTTCATTTGACAAGTGACCTTCAAAGAAAGGAATCAGGAAAGGGAGAAGGCAGCTGCCATCAGGAGTTGAAGAGAGAGATCCCGATCAACTCGGGGCTGAGCAGAGGAAACCTCAAGCCTGGCTCTGCACTAGCTCTGGGGCCTTGAGGAGGTCAGAACCCTTCCCTTTGCAAGTTCTTTGAGTTTCTTGGCTTTGTGGTCAAGGCCTTTTGTATGTGTCCCTAACCTATGTCCCCAGCCTTTCCCCCTTATGTCCCCATGGCCAACTTCTGATCCAGCCAGATGTCCTTTGTGGTGACCAGCGCTGGCAGGTCTCTCCCACCTTTCCCCAGCTCCAGTCTTGCCCACTCTAGGAGATCCTTCTGCTATTCTGTTACTATTCTATTCTTCAAGTTCCTGCTTCTTCCCTGAGGCCTTCCTTGGCTTCTCCAACTCAAATTATTGTACAGTTCTCTTGAATGCTTAGTACTTGATAGTATGGCCAAGACAGGTGGGTCCTTTTTTTTTTGTGGGGTGTAGAGTCTCACTCTGTCACCCAGGCTGGAGTGCAGTGGCACCATCTCGGCTCTCCACAACCTCCATCTCCTGGGTTCAAGTGATTCTCCCACCTCAGACTCCCAAGTAGCTGGGATTACAGGCACCTACCACCATGCCTGGCTAATTTTTGTATGTTTAGTAGAGATGGGCTTTCACCATGTCGGCCAGGCTGGTCTCAAACTCCTGACTTCAAGGGATCCACCTGCCTCCGCCTCCCAAAGTGCTGGGATTACAGACGTGAGCCACTGCAACCGGCCGACAGATGAGTTCTTACAGGTTATTACCTCCAACGCTTTTGTTTTATAGGGGAGAAAACAGAGGTACCGAACGGAAAAATAATTTGCCCAAAATCACACAATCAACAAATAGGGTCAGTTTTCCTGATGCCAGACCCATGCCCAGTTTACAATATCAAGATAGTTAATGCTATTACATTCATTTGCCACTTGTAAGAGTTATAAAAACCCGTATTTTCACATCTTGTGTGTTAACATCGTCATTAATCCTCTTAGTCATTAACTCATTCATGTATTCATTCATTTGAGCAGCCGACATATATGAGGGCCAGAGTCCAGGCACCGAACTGTGCTAAATACTAAGTATTGCTATTATTTCCATTTCGTAGTTGAGGAATCCGACTATGAAAAGTTCTGTGACTTCCTCTAATTCACCGAATGAGTTGGGTGTCTGCAGGAAATGGAACTAACACAGGTGGTTTCCATAAGGGAGTTCTTTCCAGAGGTGTAGACAGAATTAAAGGAAGACAAGAAATCTTGAGGCACTGAGACATCAGCGACAGTGAAAAGCTGAGGTCAGGAGGGCAGAGGGAGGAATAACCTCCCCAAGGCCCAGTGAGGAATGGAACGCAGCCCCTGGAGCAGTAGCGATTGAGGTGCAGGGCTGCTGCCAGAGGTGGAGCAGGGGCAGAGAGGAAGAAACCCTGTCCTCGCCCCCAGTCTCTTTCCAGGGATTTAGGGGGGCAAAACCCTGTCCTCACCCCAATCTCTTTGTAGGGATCTAGGGGGGCAAAACCCTGTCTTCACCCCCAATCTCTTTGCAGGGATTTAGTGGGGCGAAACCCTGTCCTCACCCCCAATCTCTTTCCAGGCATTTAGGGGGTTAAAACCCTGTCTTCACCCCAATTTCTTTCCAGGGATTTAGGGGGGTAAAACCCTGTCCTCACCCCCAATCTCTTTCCAGGGATTTAGGGGGGTGAAACCCTGTCCTCACCCCCAATCT
>PVKP010017460.1:0-46093 GCA_004027715.1 Plecturocebus donacophilus
TAGATTTTGGATATAAGTCCTTTGTCAGATGGGTAGATTGCAAAAATTTTTTCCCATTCTGTTGGTTGCAGATTCACTCTAATGACTGCTTCTTTTGCTGTGCAGAAGCTCTGGAGTTTGATTAGGTCCCATTTGTCTATTTTGGCTTTTGTTGCCATTGCTTTTGGTGTTTTAGTCATGAAGTCCTTGCCTATGCCTATGTCATGAATGGTTTTGCCTAGGCTTTCTTCTAGGGTTTTTATGGTGTTAGGGCTTATGTTTAAGTCTTTAATCCATCTAGAGTAAATTTTAGTGTAAGGTGTCATGAAAGGGTCCAGTTTCTGCTTCCTGCCCATGGCTAGCCAGTTTTTCCAACACCATTTATTAAACAGGGAATCCTTTCCCCATTGCTTGTTTTTGCCAGCTGTGTCAAAGATCAGATGGTTGTAGATGTGTGGCATTACCTCCAAGACCTCTGTTCTGTTCCATTGGTCTATATCTCTGTTTCGGTACCAGTACCATGCTGTTTTGATTACTGTAGCCTTATAGCATAGTTTGAAGTCAGGTAGCATGATACCTCCAGCTTTGTTCTTTTTGCTTAGAATTGACTTGGCTATGCGGGCTCTCTTTTGATTCCATATGAAGTTTAAGGTGGTTTTTTCCAGTTCTGTGAAGAAGGTCATAGGTAGCTTGATGGGGATAACGTTGAATCTATAAATTACTGTGGGCAGTATGGCCATTTTCACAATATTGCTTCTTCCTAACCATGAGCATGGAATGTTTCTCCATCTGTTTGTGTCCTCTCTCATTTCATTAAGCAGTGGTTTGTAGTTCTCCTTGAAGAGGTCCTTTACATTCTTTGTTAGTTGTATTCGTAGGTATTTTATTCTCTTTGTAGCAATTGTGAATGGCAGTTCATTCTTGATTTGGCTCTCTTTAAGTCTGTTATTGGTGTATAGGAATGTTTGTGATTTTTGCACATTGATTTTGTATCCTGAGACTTTCCTGAAGTTGCTTATCAGTTTCAGGAGATTTTGGGCTGAGACAATGGGGTCTTCTAAATATATAGTCATGTCATCTGCAAATAGATACAATTTGACTTCCTCCTTTCCTAATTGAATATGCTTTATTTCTTTTTCTTGCCTGATTGCTCTGTCTAGAATTTCCAATACTACATTGAATAGGAGTGGTGAGAGAGGGCATCCTTGTCTAGTGCCAGATTTCAAAGAGAATGCTTCCAGTTTTTGCCCATTCAGTACGATATTGGCTGTGGGTTTGTCATAAATAGCTTTTATTATTTTGAGATACGTTCCATTGATACCTAGTTTATTGAGAGTTTTTAGCATAAAGGGCTGTTGAATTTTGTCAAAGGCCTTCTCTGTATCTATTGAGATAATTATGAGAATTTTTGTCTTTGGTTCTGTTTATGTGGTGGATTACGTTTATAGACTTGCGTATGTTGAACCAGCCTTGCATCCCTGGGATGAAGCCTACTTGATCACAGTGAATAAGCTTTTTGATGTGCTGTTGCAATCGATTTGCCAATATTTTATTGACGATTTTTACATCTATGTTCATCATGGATATTGGCCTGAAGTTTTCTTTTCTTCTTGAGTCTCTGCTGGGTTTTGGTATCAGGATGATGTTGGTTCCATAAAATGATTTGAGAAGGATTCCCTCTTTTTGGATTGTTTGGAATAGTTTCAGAAGGGATGGTACCAGCTCCTCTTTGTATGTCTGGTAGAATTCGACTGTGAACCCATCTGGACCTGGGCTTTTTTTAGTTGGTAGGCTATTAATTGCTGCCTCAACTTCAGCCCTTGTTATTGATCTATTCAGGGTTTCAACTTCTTCCTGGCTTAGGCTTGGGAGGATACAAGTGTCCAGGAATTTATCCATTTCTTCCAGGTTTACTAGTTTATGTGCATAGAGTTGTTTGTAATAATCTCTGATGATGGTTTGTTTTTCTGTGGAATCTGTGGTGATATCCCCTTTATTGTTTTTTATTGCACCTATTTGATTATTCTCTCTTTTCTTTTTTATTAATCTGGCTAGTGGTCTATTTTGTTGATCTTTTCAAAAAACCAGCTCATGGATTTATTGATTTATTTGAAGGGTTTTTTGTGTCTCTATCTACTTCAGTTTGCTCTGATCTTAGTTATTTCTTGTCTTCTGCTAGGTTTTGAGTTTTTTTGATCTTGCTCCTCTAGCTCTTTCAATTTTGACAATAGGGTGTCGATTTTCAATATTTCCTTGCTTCTTATGGGCATTTATTTCTATATATTTTCCTCTAGACACTGCTTTAAATGTGTCCCAGAGATTCTGGTATGTTGTGTCTTCGTTCTCATTGGTTTTGAAGAACATCTTTATTTCTGCCTTTGTTTCATTGTTTATCCAGTCAACATTCAAGAGCCAGTTGTTCAATTTCCATAAAGCTGTGCAGTTCTGAGTTCGTTTCTGAATTCTGAGTTCTAACTTGATTGCACTGTGATCTGAGAGACTGTTATGATTTCCGTTCTTTTGCATTTGCTGAGGAGTGATTTACTTCCAATTATGTGGTCAATTTTAGAGTAGGTGTGACGTGGTGCTGAGAAGAATGTATATTCTGTGGATCTGGGGTGTAGAGTTCTGTAAATGTCTATTAGGTTTGCTTGGTCCGGTTCTGAGTTCAGTTCCTGGATATCCTTGTTAATTTTCTGTCTCGTTGATCTGTCTAATATTGAAAGTGGAGTGTTAAAGTCTCCCACTATTATTGTGTGGGAGTCTAAGTCTTTTTGTAAGTCACTAAGAACTTGCTTTATGTATCTGGATGCTCCTGTGTTCGGTGTGTATATATTTAGAATCGTTAGCTCTTCTTGTTGCATTCATCCTTTTACCAGTTATGTAATGTTCTTCTTTGTCTCTTTTGATCTTTGTTGGTTTAAAGTCTATTTTATCAGAGACTAGGATTGCAACTCCTGCTCTTTTTTGCTCTCCATTTGCTTGGTAAATCTTCCTCCATCTCTTTATTTCAAGCCTATGTGTATCCTTGCATGTGAGATGGGTTTCCTAGATACAGCACACCAGTAGGTTTTGGCTTTTTATCCAATTTGCCAGTTGGACCTACATTTTCTACTAAAACGTTTCGAGTTTTGTTTCTGGAGGTCATGTTTTTATATGGTGTGAGGTAGGGATTCACTTTCACCTTTTTCCGTATAGCTAGGCATGCTCCCAGGTCTATCTTTGTAACAATCTCTTCATTCCCACTGACCTCACTTGCCACCTTTGTTATATGACAAAGTCCCGTCATGCATGATCTGCTTCTGGTCCCTCCATTCTATTCCAATCACCAATTTCTACTTCTATACAAATTCCATACTATTTTAATTGTGTAGTTTTGTAGTAAGAAGCAATACATAAAACAACAAGCCTCCCTCTCTGCTTTACTTTCTCAGAAATGGTCTAAAGAAGTGCAGGCCCTGCCAAGGATAGGAAAGTCACCCCGTGATTTGGGCTATGGTGCTGAAAGACTAAATCCTAAAAGTAAAGGTAAATTAAAAATAAAACAATGTTCATACAGAAGAACTAAGATACCCTTGAAGAAGAAAATAATGGGAATTTTTTTCCTTACCAGATTTCAAGATTTATTACAAAAGATATAGTAACTAAGGCAGTATGGCATTGGTGTCAAAAGTACAAAATGACACAGGGCACAGTCTAGAGAGCCTAGATCCATGCATGAGTGAACACCATATTTATGATAAAGATTGCACAGCATAGAAGTGGAGAAAGGTCATCTTTTTAATAAATGTGCAGGGAGAATTGGGCATTTATATAGGGAAAAAATTGAAATTGGATCCCTACCTCACAGAATACACAAAATCAGTTCTATGTGAATTACAGATCTACATGCGAAGGCAATGCTATAAAATCTTCAGACTTAGTATAGGAATCTCGCTTCATAAACTTGAGGTAGAGAAGGTTTCCTTAAGACAAAATAAGTCATTAACTCTAAAGGTAAAGATAGATAAACTCAACTCTACTGAAATTTAAAACTTTTATTTATCAAAAGATGCCATTAAAAAAGGTGACAACGCAATCCACAGAGTGAGAGATGTTTACAGCATATATACCAAACAACTGTTCTTATAATATATAAAGATCTCCTATAAATCAAAAAGAAAATGACAGACAACATAACTGAAAAATGGGCAAAAACCTTGAACATACTTTTTCACAAGAAATCCAGAAGACCAATAAAAATGTGAAAACATGTTTGACCTCATTAATAATCAGAGAAATACAAATTAAAACCACAGTGAACTACAATTATGTATACACTATGATACACAATTCTGCATTTAGCATATGCTGATAGAAATGCAAACACCAGGCTCAGCATGGTGCCTCTCAGCTGTAATCCCAGCACTTTGGGAGGTCCAGGTGGGTGGATCCCTTGAGCCCAGGAGTTTGAGACCAGCCTGGGCAACGTGGCAAAATCCTGTCTCTACAAAAAAAATACAAAAATTAGCCAGGTGTGGTGACATGCACCAATAGTCCCAGCTACTTGGGAAGCTGAGGTGGGAGGATCTCCTGAGGCCAGGAGGTCAAGGCTGCAATCAGCTGTGATCACGCCACTGCACTCCAGCCTGGGAGACAGAGTGAGACCTATCTTAAAAAATAAAAAAGGCAAGCACCAGAATACATGTACCCAAAAATGTTTGTGGCAGTATTGTTTATAATCTCCAAACTCTAGAAGAAAGAAAAAATGTTCATCAACATTAGAATAGATAAATAAATTGTGGTGTATTCATGCAAAGAAATAATATACAGCAATAAAGATGAGTGGCCCACAGCTATATACAAGTGACTCTTTAATAAAATATTGCATGAAAGGAGCCAGACCCACCCATTCCCAAAACTAAAAATATATATCATAAGATTCCACTGATACCAATTTGGAAACAAATGAAATATTACCAAATGGTAACATTTAAGGTCACACACAGTGGTGTGGTGGTCAAAGCAGAAGGCAAAATAAGAGACCAAGGCCCGTAAAGCTCAGGGTGGCTCCCCTGGGCAAGGAGACTTGGGATGCAGAAGGACATGTGGGCACTTCTGTATGTGAGCAGAGTTACTTCTTGATCTAGGGGTGCTTCCTAAGAATGCATCCACCTGTACATTTCTATTTTGTGCACTTTTCTTTAAAAATATAAAATAATAAAAAGAAGTTGAGGGTAACTGCTAAAATAATAGAAACACAATCTATATCTTCCAAACAAGTAGATTTTTTAAAAAACAAAAACAAAAAACAAGGCTGGGGGCAGTGGCTCACAACTATAATCCCAGCACTTTGGGAGGCCAAGGCAGGCGGATCACCTGAGGTCAGGGGTTTGAGACTAGCCTGGCCAGCACGGTGAAACCCCGTCTCTACTAAAAATATAAAGATTAGCCGATCGTGGTGGCAGGCGCCTGTAATCCCAGCTACTTGGGAGGCTGAGGCAGGAGAATTGCTTGAACCCGAGGGCAGAGGTTGCAGTGACCAGAGATCATGTCACTGCACTCCAGCCTGGGTGACAAAGCGAGAGTCCAACTCAAAAAAATAAAAAAGTAAAAATAAATAAATAAACAGGAACAGGGCTTTCCGGGGTGTTAAAATACTTAACAAAGCTGAAAGCACAAAGTGGGCTGGGGGGAGGGCAGCAGACAGAAAACACACAACACAACGTGAGTGTCAGAGACAGGAGGTTAGTTCAGTGCATCAGGGGTTAGTGACTTGTCCGAGACGACGCAGGGCAACTCCCACCTCAACGCTCACCAAACCGCACCCAGAGGAGAGGGAGGTCCTACCCCAAGGCAGGGTTCCATTCTGACTGTGTTTAAAATAAATATATGCTAATACGGCTGTGTATATGCATTAAGAACGTTCTGAGGATTATTTATCAAACTGTTAAACAGTCATTACTCTGGGCAGTAGCATTGTGGGTAGTTTTTTGATTTCCCACTCTCTACCTCTATTTCTAATTTTCAACAATTGATTTGTATTACTTAGATTGCTTTTTAGGAAGTGGGGAGTAAGTGGAAAGCTAAGATGAGACCATGGCGTGTAGATTACTGTGTGCCAAGCTGAGTTTAGACTTCACACAATACGGAGCTATTCATAGTTCTTGAGCAGGGATGTGATGCGACAAACGCTGGGTTTGGAGAATGTCTGTCTCCCAGTAGCAGAAAAGGAGTGTGGTGGGATCAGAATCCAAGAGCTGAGCCAAGAGGCGCTGAAATGATCCTGAAGGAAGATGGGGGAGAGGTGGATGGGGAGACCTTGACGACGCAAGAAGGAAACGAAAAAAGTGACCCTTTGAGGCTGAGCATGGTGGCTCACGCCTGTCATCCCAGCACTTTGGGAGGCCGAAGTGGGCAGATCACTCGAGGTCAGCAGTTCGAGACCAGCCTGGCCAACATGGTGAAACCCCATCTCTACTAAAAATACAAAAATTAGCTGGATGTGGTGGTGTGCACCTGCAATCCCAGCCACTCAGGAGGCTGAGGCAGGAGAATTGCTTGAACTTGGGAGGTGGAGGCTGCGGTGAGCCGAGATCATGCCACTTTGACCTCACTGCAACCCTGCGAAGCAGAACTATTGCTGTCCCTGTTCTGTAGAGGAGGACGGTGATGCTCAGAGAGGTCGAGTGACTTGTCTGAGACCATGACCCGGGGGATGGCGGAACCAGAACTTGAACTCTTTTCTCTACTGTATCATGGGAGCTTGCTTGAACCAGGAGATGGAGGCTGCAGTGAGCCAAAATTGTGCCACTGCCCTCCAGCCTGGGTAACAGAGCAAGACTCTCTCTCTCAAAAAAAAAAAAAAAAAAAAAGTGAGCCTTTGGATTCTTTCAGGACACTCTGGAGGGGAAAAAAAATGTGAAATACGGCGAGTTTCAGGTGGCTGAGTAGGACCGGGGAGGAGGGAGTGTCAGGAAGTTGATGCTGTGTCTTGAGAGCCAGGAGGGAAGGATTGACTTCAATAAAGCTTCACCTCAAATGCTCCAGGAAAGTCAGTGGATTTGCAGCTAGAACATCTCTGGTGTGGCCGAGAAGGTGGGCTTGTAAGAGCGCAGGCCATGGTGCATTGCCCAGGAAGTCCAGGTCACTTTCTGACATATCCTCCCTTTGGCCTCACTGCAATCCTACAAAGTAGAACTATTACTGTCCCTGTTCTGTAGATGAGGGGGGTGAGCTCAGAGAGGTCAAGTAACTTGTCCGAGACCATGACCAGGGGATAGTGGAACTAGAACTTGAACTCACATCTGCCATGGACAAACCCCACTTTGCTTTCCAATAAACCATTCCTGTAGAGGTGTGCCCACACTGTGGGACTGAAGAGCAGAGAGGGCACCAAAGGGCCCCAGAGGAGAGGAGGGGAGGGGAGGAAACTGGTGCGGATGATGCTGTCTGCAAACTTGGCAACCAAGTGAAAGTGAAGGCAAAGGCTGGAGCAGGTGATCTTGCAGAAGAGACCTACTCCTGTGTGAGCAGCAAGGACACAATACATCCTGTCACCTGCTGCTAAGGGGATACATTGAGCTATACTTCCTCCCTCTTGTAATTGAAGAGTCAGCGGTCCTAAGTGGTACCCAGCTCCCAAGATACAGTAGAGGAAAGAGTTCAAGTTCTAGTTCCGCCATCCCCGGGTCATGGTCTCGGACAAGTCACTTGACCGCTCTGAGCATCACCGTCCTCCTCTACAGAACAGGGACAGCAACAGTTCTACTTCGCAGGGTTGCAGTGAGGTCAAAGTGGCATGATTTTGGCCATCTCCAGATTCTTGTCATCCAGTAAAGCTGAAACTCTGTCCAGGTTAAACACTGAGTCCGGACTCCAGCCCCCAACCCCCAGCAGCCAGCATTCTACTTTCTCACAACACCACACGACGTTTGTACACCTTTGAAACACCACAGGACAAGGAGGGGCACCAGACCCAGGTTGCGGGTTTGCAGAGAACCCATGATCTGGAAGGTCCTCTCCTGATCCATCTGAATCCACAGTGCCCTCTGCCTCCCTGGGTCTTGCTGGGAGACAGCCGGCGGACTGTGTGTAGGGGTGATCAGGTATTTATTATCCCGCCTGGGACACTTTTCCCCTAACACTTCAGCAGGAACATCTCAGACACGCAGCAAAGCAGGGAGGAGCTCATAGTGCAGCTCGTGCCCTCACTACCCAGCGGCTCATGCCCTCACTACCCAGCGGACACTGGCTGTCCCTGCCTGGTCAGGCAGCTGTCCGCCCACCCTTCCTCACCCAGCCATCCATCCACCTTGGCTTTTTGACAAATGACAGAGCAGACTCCAGACTCCAGCCCCGTCCTCTATCTAGCATCTTAGTGTGCATATTGCTAGCTCATGGCCAACATCCACTTACAGCTGCTTCAAATACGTGCTGAGTTCAGGCAAACGCGCATACCTGTGTCACTCCAACCCCTATCAGGGTCTGTGTTACCACATCCCGAAGCCCTACCTGCTTCCTGCCATTTCCTGCTCAGTCCCTGCCCACGCACACAGTGACCACAGTTCATCTGGGCTTTTTCCACCACCGGGGGTACCTGCCGGTGAGGGACTTGACAAACAGACTTGCCCATCTGGGCGGGGCTTCTTCCACTCAGCACAGCCTTGCTGAGCTTCACCCACGTTGCCATTTTTCCCTTTCTGCTGCTGAGTGACATTACACTGCACAAAATGCCACAGTGTGTTCATCCATTCTCCCTTGGGTGGGCGCCTGGCCGGTCTCCCATCTTGAAGGAAGCTGCTCTGTCCATTCTTGTGCCAGCTGCTACACCTTTAAGAGGAAAAGTGAGCATAATTTATTTTTTGTTTTGTTTTGTTTTGGGGACAGGGTCTTGCTCTGTTGCCCAGGCTGGAGTGCAGTGGTGTGATCTCAGCTCACTGCACCCTCCACCTCCCAGGCTCAGGTGATCCTCCCGTCTTAGCCTCCCAAGTAGCTTGGATTACAGGCATGCACCACCACATCAGACTAATATTTTTTTAATTTTTTTCTAAAGACAGAGTTTCACCATGTTGCCCAAGCTAGTCTCAAATTCCTGGGCTCAAGGGATCTACCCGCCTCGGCCTCCGAAAGTGCTGGGAGGGAGCACAGTTTAAAGGTAAGCCACCACCACGGGGCGAGTTGGGACTGCCCAGCACGCCACACCCCAGGCAGCGCACAGAGCACCCTGCAGGGCCCGGTTCCCACCCCTTGAGCGGGAAACTCCCAGTCCCACCCCTGTGGCGTGGATGCCCGTCTGCCTCCTCCCTGAACTCAGAAGTGAATGCACGTCTTTCTGCCACCTGGCTTCCCTCCAGACCTCGGCACCAGGCCACTGTTCCACCTTAAACCTGTTGTCTAGGGCTCCAGCAATAACTGCTGATGAATTTTCTTTGCTCCTTCACGACACTCTTCTGGAACATCGTATTTCTAGGTTCCCCTTGCTGGCTGTAAGACCACCAGCTCTTCCATCTGTAGTAGAATCTTGGTGTCTGAAATCAACCGCATCTTAGGGATGCTCCCTCCCAGCTCGGCCTTCTCCTGTGGCCTTGAGCGTTCTCCCCACCTGCCCTCTCGTTGACCAGCTCCAAGGCTCAAGGCAAACAGTCAGGCTGCCCGTGGCTGCCAAATCTCCATCTTCCCGTCATCTTTCTCAGAGAGCCCTGCTGGCACACACATCTTCTCCTGTGCCCTGCAAGCCATCACCAGACCAGGGCTATACATGCAGGATGTCTCAAACCAATTTTGGTGAAACCGGCAAATCCGTTTATCCTGCATGAAGTCTCACCATGCAGCCTCCCACAGGGAGACCTGGGAGCCCAGGCAGCCTGAGTGACTCACACAAGCCAGAAGTTTCTTCTTTAACAGATAAAACCTGCCTTGTCCCAAGAGAGGTCATCCGGTATTCACTTTCTAGCCTTGCAGTGACTTTGAGTTCCAGCTAACTTGGCTTCTGACATCCGAAGCTCCGGGAGGCATATTTATATTTACATTTAGCTTTTTCGTGATCTCAACTGTGTGTGGGCCAGCACGCCTTAGCCACCGAAGGACTCCAATAAATATTTGTGGAAGAAAAAGAGTAAGGAAGGGAGAGCAGGACAGCGGCACAAAGGATGAGAAAGACCCAGGGTGTCTCCTGCAGGCGCACTGTTTGCCTGGCCAGTGTGTAAATATGTGATTACCTAAATTATACACAGGTTTTTTTTTAGAGACAGGGTCTTGCTCTGTTACTCAGGCTGGAGTGCAGTGGCGCAATCTCGGCTCACCGCAGCTTCAACCTCCCAGGCTCAAGCAGTCCTCCCACCTCAGTCCCCCAAGTAGCTGGGACCACTGGATTGCATGACCATGGCCAGCTAATTTTTTTTTTTTAAGAGATGGGGCCTCACTGTGTTGCCCAGGCTGGTCTTGAACTCCTGGGCTGCAGTGATCCTCCTGCCTTGGCCTCCCAAAATGCTGAGATTCCAGGTATGAGCCACCGTGCCAGGCCTACATCTTTTTTTCCTTGATAATAACTCTAAGGGAAAGGCCTTAAGAAAAAAGAAAAACAGGCAAAGGCACTTGGGCAAAAATTGGGATTCAAACAAGTTGCCTACAGGAACCAGTTCAGCGTGGCTGAGCTCAGAACGCAAGGCCGCCTCCCAGCTGAGAAGCTTGTGTCCTGTGTCACACACGTCGGGATGTGACGGCAGCCTCGCCAGACCAGAAGGGAAATCCACGTGTCCTCCAAAATCAGCAATGCAGCCAGCGGCGGTGTCCCCATCCAGCCGGCGTCGGCTCCCTCCACTCGCTGCCCTCAGCCACACACCGTGGGCCATTCTTGACCAACTCAGAGTATTGAAGGCAATGCCGGATGGATTTTACAGGCAAATGTATTTCAATGAAATGAGCCCTCCTCTGTCCCCCAAATCCTCTGTCAGCCCTTCAGAATTTAAAAGTGGGAACTTTTGAAAAGCCACAGCAAACGGCAAATGTTCAACCTGTCAAACAAGGTCTGTAGCTAGACACGCGCTCACTATACAACCCAGAGCTCCAGCCGCCCATCCGTCTCTCCCACCCCGCATGAGACTTAACCTTCATTTGACTTTGGCAAACCCACAGACGCATAAACAGCGTGAGATAACGCACAGCCCTGAGACGTCCGCTCTGAAGGGAGGCTGGCCGAGAACCTCAGAGAGGGAAGTGGCTGCATTGTTTAAAAAGAGCATGTTAGTCACTGAGTTCCAGCGCAGCCTCCTCCCAGCAGCTGCCTTTTGCTATATCACTAGAGCAAATGTGCTCTTGGCTCCAGAATCACAGGAAAAGAGTGCAATGGAGTGGTCAAAGTGATCATACCTAGGAGTAACGAAGCAGAAGCTGGGAGGACGAGGTGTTCGAGGAACACAATTGCAAAGCAGATGCTGGCGTGTCTTGCTACGCAATTGTCAGTAGCCTAAGAGCAGTACACAGACATTTCCATCACCTAAAAAACTTGAGAGAGTGAAATGCAACAGAGAAATCAGCTGATTTGGGCCAGGCACGGTGGCTCACCTCTGTAATCCCAGCACTTTGGGAGACTGAGGCAAGTAGATCACTTGAAGCCAGGAGTTTGAGACCAGCCTGGGAAACATACAAACTCTACAAAAAAAAAATTGTAATTGCCCAGGCCTGGTAGCTCACACCTGTAATCCTAGCTACTCAAGAGGCTGAGATGGGATGATCTTTTGAGCCTGGGAGGTTGAGGCTGCAGTGAGTCGTGATTGCCACTGCACTCCAGCCTGGGTGAGAAAATGAGACCCTGTCTTTAAAAAAAAAGAAGGAAGGAATGAGGGAGGAAAGGAGGGAGGGAAGGAGGGAAGAAGAAGGAAGGAAAGATAGAAGGAAAGAAGGAAGGAAAGAAAGAAGGAAGGAAGGAAGGGAAAAGGAAAAGAAAGAGAGAGGGAAGGAAAAGAAAAGGAAGGGAAGGGAAAGAAGGAAGGAATCAACCTATTTATAAAAGATCTGGAATTAGGCATTTCTGTTGAAAAAGGGCCTGAGTTGAACCAGTGACACCAGTGATAGAATTAGTCCCTGTGCTGGGTGGTCTGAGTGAGCATATATGGAAGTATATGGTGGACACATGCAATAAAACAATAACAAAAATTCAAAATGAAGATGGAGGCATAGCAAAGCCAGCATCAGGAAGTCAAAATAAGAACCCCGTGGTAATGCATGGACAGGACTTTCAGGAACCAAAGGCAGAGGATGGGAGGCCAGCACTGGAATGCCAGGATGCTAAGAGGGTGGGGGTTGCGGAGTTCCACACCACCAAATCCTGAGGCTGCGTGGCTGGAGGAGTCCAAAGGACTGGCAGAGGGACCCACCAACATTGCTGCGTGGGGAGAGTTCACACAGCAGCACAAGACGCTGCCCCTGAAAGGCAGCCTCGAAGGTCAGCCCTTGCCTGGTACCTGGGAACTTGGACCTGGGGAGGGTTCCCACCATTTCCAGAGCCGACAGGAGTAGCTCCGCGTGCCTAAAGTGGGTCAAGGGTCATCACCAGAATGGTTAAAACCAATATGTTAGCAAAGCAAGCCACACCAGGCTCCTTGATAGAATTTCCAAAATCAGTGCATCCTAAGTGTAAACTAGATTGATTACAAACAACAGCAACAAAAAATCAGGGTTCACTTTGCCTCTCTGTTTTGGGTTGAACTGTGACTCCCAAGAGGATATATTGAAGGGTGCACCCTAGATCTTGCAAATGTCAGCGTATTCGGACAGTTCCTATATGATCTTTGCAGATGAAGTCAAGTTCAGATTAGGTCATGCTGCATTGGACTGGGCCCCCACTCAATGACTGGTGCCCTCCTAAGAACAGGGGTATCTGGACTCAGGGAGGAAGGCACAGTGCTAACACAAGTGGGACTGGGGTGATGGATGCACAAGTCAACGACGGCTGGCCACCCACAGCGAAAGGAGAAAGGCAAGGAGAGACCCTCTCCGGAGCCTTCAAAGTCAGCATGGCCCTGTGCACAGCTCAGCTGTGAACTGCTGGCCTCCAGATCTATAGCCGAGCACAGTTCCATTGTTTTAAGGCATGCAGTTTGCGGTACTTTGTTTCGGCAGCTCCAGGAAACCTACACCGAGCGACGTAGTGTGGGTGGAATGCCTCCTGTGTCCTCTGATGTCAGGTCCAAAGCTTCCTCCCCACTCCAGGTATTTCAAGGAGATGCACACGATCCAGCTTCCCTCTGTGTAGAAGTGAATTGCTTCAGCAAACCAAGCGACACTAGCCATGGTTTCACACACCCTCCCCATCCACCAGCCACTTCTCTTCTTGCAAAGCAGAGCCTCTGACACTCAAAGTCAGGGCCAAATCAGTCAGGGTGAAAGGACACCTCCCATGACAGATGGGTAGTTCTCAGTCACTGAGGCCTGGCTTCACAGGAAGGACATAGACACCCAGGCTCCTGCCGACGGGGGATAAACCACACAGCTGCGAGCTTAACAGGAGCCATTCATGTGTGGAAAAAAAACTAGTTTTAAATTCTATATATGGGAATCAAAAGAAAAAAGCCTGTACCTCCAAAGCCCTTGTCCCGGGTGCTTTAAAATGTCCAAGACAGACTTTGGAATCTTGATACCACAAAGCAGACTTTTAATTCCCATACACGCCCA
The DNA here is from genome assembly GCA_004027715.1 of Plecturocebus donacophilus. NCBI lineage: Eukaryota > Metazoa > Chordata > Mammalia > Primates > Pitheciidae > Plecturocebus > Plecturocebus donacophilus. Next base: position 13,633 of record PVKP010017460.1, read on the forward strand.
GAAGCGTGTATGGAATGGCAGGATCTACAGCAAGTTGGCAACAACGACAAGTGGCCAAGGGGTTGGATATTCACGACCCCATAAAAAGCTCCGAGGAAGCCACACTTGACTGGGGACACAGCTCTTCAACATCGTGCCTAGAGGCTCTCAGGACCTCTCAAAAGGGATCTTAGAGCCCTGTTCCTCCATTCGAAGGATTAGGAATTTTGTAGCCAAGAACGTGAACTGACACTCCAGGCTTCACAGAGGGAAGGGCAGAGCTGGGCTCCTGGCTCCCTGTCCCTTCCTCGCCCATGTCCAACATGGCCCAGTGGGCCTGCAATCCCCACAAGAGCACTCTGTATTTTTTTCTTAATTGATACATAAGCGTACATATCTACGGGATATGTATGGCAGTTGGGTGCATGAATACAATGTGTGTGATCAAATCAGGGTAACTGGGATATCCATCACCTCCATCCCTTGTCATTTCTTGCGTTGGAAACGTTCCAAATCCTCTCTTCTAGGTATTTTGAAATATATAATAAAGACTATTGACTAGAGTCACCCTACTGTGCTACAGAACACGAGACCCTATTCCCTCCTGTCTGGCTGTATGGTTGGAATGAACTCAGTGGTCTTCTCCCCCCGCCCCACCCTTCCCAGCCGCTTTGTGCATTTCTGCACTCAGCCCATTTGACAGGTGAGAAAAAGAGCTCAGAGAGGAGAGTGACGTCTCAGCACGTGGCGGGCTTGGGCTGAGTGCCCAGATCAGCAGACATTCTCCCACACAGCCTGTGCCTCTGAATTCTGGGCAAAGGCTTTGATTCAGCCTGGAGGGCACGTGAGCAAAGGCTTCAAGAAAGGCTTTTCTTGAGCTTCAGCGGGGGATATCTGTGACCAGGTGGAAGGGGTGCCTTCATTTTGGCACGAAGAAGGAAAGCGGGAGGGAAAAGGAACGCATCTCATGCGCTAGCCCTGGAGCCAAACATCTCTGATTCTCAGTGCAGCAAAGCCAGGCCAGTGATGTGGGGGCAACTGTGATGATAATTCACATGAGGGGGCTCACCCCAGCTGTTGGCACAGGAAGCAGTCCAGAACCTGGCTGCTGCATGGGGACGCTCCCATGAGGTGTAAGTTCTCCTCAGTGCCCCTACATCATCCAGCAGGCCAGTGCCCAGCTGGGCTCATTCCCGGGCATTAGCCTTCGCCTGGCCAAGGCCCATCTCCTGTGTCTCTACAGGACTTTGGGGACCACTGCGGATCACCAAGTCTTCTGCATGCCAAGGACACAGAGCGGAGGCTGTGACCCTGCGATTTGAAACTCTGCCCAATGTGGGAACACTGGAGGTCATCTGGGCACCTCTGCCAAGGTAGGGATGGGCTCCTGGATGCTGAGGTCCCCATGATGAGACAGCAGAAGAGATTGTGCCTGCCCAGGTTGGGAACTTCTAGAAATAGATTCAGATGCAGAACGCTTTGGGGAGGAGAATGGCAAGGAAGCCTTCCCCCTGGGACTGATTTCGGCCTTGCTTTGCCCTTGTTGATAACAGGAAATGCACCTGAGCTCACACATGCGGGGACTTCCCTCGCGGTCACCCTGAGCTCTGGGTGTGTGGCGTGGCTGGCTGCTTGCAGGATGAAGTGCAGGTAGGGATTGGCAGAGGGGATGGAGGGCACAGGAGGACTCGCCTGAAAATGCTTCCTCCACCCTTCCAACCCTCAGTGACTTACGGGGTCATCGAGTCCGATGGGATCCCCACGAGGACCCTTTCTTTCAGCACTTTAGGAAGCGCCCCTCTTCCTGCAGTCCCAGCATGGCTAAGGACTCATTAGGGCACAGGGCCCAGCTCTTTATGCAAAGAGAAGGGCCCAGAGGGAAGGGGGCCCAGCTCCTCTGAGTTGAGGGAGGACAGTGACTCCACAGGGAAAGAAGCGGGCAAAGCCGGAGGGAGTGAAGGCCGTGTGAGGAGAGGCCAGACATGGCGAAGCCAGGGGCGTGCTCCGGACCAGCCTGTGCTGAGGAGTTCAGGCATTTTGTCCCATTGGTTCCTTCCATCCGCGCTCCAGTGGAGATCATAAGGCCCCGCTTTACAGGGGAGGATCAGAGGAGCTGGTGACTTGCCCAGCGACACACAGCACGGGGCTCAGGCCGGCGCAGCGTCACAGACACCCTGCCTGCCCTGCGCCCACAGCCTGTCTGAACTCCAGCACACACACCGGGCGCCCTGTGTCTGCGTCCCCATCCAGCTGGGATATGGCCGTGCACGGTCGGGCAGTCACTGGCACGCACAGCCCCAGTTCCACACTCCCACACTCCCACGCCACGCCAGCCACAAGGAGACCACAGACCCGCGGCTGGGCCTTCCAGCTGTGCTGTGCGCCGCCCGCTCCCCGAGCAGCAACCCTGGGAACGGAGGCTCCATGGGGAACTGAGAAACAGTGGCACAGTCCAGCTGGAGTGGGGGAGCTCGGCTCATGGGGACTCCGCCTGGGACCCGGTGGAAGCCACGTCCATGTTCATGTTTTGCTCACCAACCATGCCTCCAACACCTGCCTTTCCTGGTATCAGCGTGTCCCTTGATGGCCTGACCATGTCTTCCCTCCCCACCTGTCTGTCCCCAGGCTTCCCACAGAGCCTGGCCACCACGAGACAGTGGGCTCTCCCCCGTCGACCAGCTCGCTGCAGCTGCAGACTCGGGGCTCGGGGGCACTCAGAGGAAGACTGAGGGAAGAAGAGAGGGGGCCTCCGGAACCTCCTCTGGGAACCATGGTCTGGGTACCAGGGTCACTGTCCCACGCTCCCTCCCCTTAGCTCTGAGCTTCACATGGCATGCTGAATGCCAGATGCAGGGGATTCAGTGGCTCTCAAGAGAACAAGTTAGAAAACACAATGCTACCCCACCTGCCCTTGCCCCACATGGGCACCTGAGATGATCCTTCAATAATATTTCACCCCTCTTCTGGGACCCCCATCGATGCTCAGCCTGCATTCAAGAACTGAGGAATCCTGTTTCACTTGGTCTCAGGGGCACACTGGGCACCGTGCCAACTGCTCTTGAGTGTTCCGGACAAGCTTCTGGACCTGCTCTGCCAGGCATGCCGAGGCTCACCAACAAGGATGGCGGGCTGGATGCTCCTGGCCCAGAATGGAGTCTCAGGGCAGCGCCAGAGCACAGCACAGCCCGGCCGCCCTGCTGCCCTCCCCATCTGCCATGGGGTCTAACTCATCTTGGTCCCCACTCTCTAGTGACACACCCCAAGTTCCATCCCGGAAGAGCTGGTACCCATCACTCCATGGGAAGCCACCTGTGAACGTGGCTCAGTGGCTTCTGAGTATTAAAGGACAGGAACGCCAGCCCCCGCCCCTCCACGGGGGCCCCAGGAAGAGGACCCCAGGCCACACTGGAAACTAAACACCTGGGCCCAGCCTGTGATTTATCAGCCATGTCACCTGCCTGAGTCACCCCTGTGGCTATCGGAGGCCTGAGCAGTAAGCCAGGGCCCAGGCCTTCTCACGAGAGTAGGGAAGGATTGAACTCAAGGCCTCCTGAAGTGGCCAAGCTCAAAGAGTTGTGACTCTGACTTACATAACCACCAGGGCCCACTTCCCCATTCGAAATGGAGGGACTTGCTGAGGACGCCGAGGCACTGCTACTTCTCCACGTCAAAGCCATTCTCTGCAGAAGGCATCAGGGAGGTGACTTCCCGGGAGCTCCAGGACATCCCCTGGAAGCTGAGGTTCCTTCCGTCCTTCCGAATGCCTGATGTCCATGCACTTTCTTATAATTTGCCTCTTTCTTCTAAACATAGAACTTTCCTAATTCTCTTATTTGAGGTTTTACTTCATGATGAATTCTAAGAACAGCATTCACTCGTATTTTTTCCAGGAAACACTTTGGACTCCAAAGCCAAATACAAAAGCATTGCCCCCCAAGTCCTTCTTCAGCCCTGAGAGCTTGGATAGAAACTTAAATCAGCTCAAACGCCAGAAACCTGTTCTGAAAAAGAGGTGTTCTGCCTTCCTCCTATTGGCTTTGAAACTTGAGGGTTTAGGGGGGTCTTTTAATTTCAACTTTTAGGTACAGGGAGTATGCGTGCAGGTTTCTTACATGGGTATACTGTACCCCAGTAGTGAACATCACACCCTATAGGTAGTTTTTCCTTTTTTCTTTTTTTTTTTTTTTTGAGACGAAGTCCTGCTCTGTCACCCGGGCTGGAGTGCAGTGGCGCTATCTCAGCTCACTGCAGCCTCCATCTCCCGGGTTCAAGTGATTCTCCTGCCCCAGCCTCGCAAGTAGCTGGGACTACAGGCACATGCCACCATGCCCGGCTAATTTTTGTATTTTTGGTAGAAACGAGGTTTCACCATGTTGGTCAGGCTGGTCTTGAACTCCTGACCTCGTGATCCGCTTGCCTCAGCCTTCCAAAGTGGGGATTACAGGTGTGAGCCACCGAGCCCAGCTCCTGAAAAGCCAACGGGGAGCTTTTCAGCCAACGCCCCTCCTCCCCATCCCTGGTAGTAGTCTTCAGTGTCTGTCCTTTCCATGTTTACGTCCATGTGTGTTCAAGTTTTAGCTCCCACTTACAAGTGACAACAAGCGGTATCTGGTTTTCTGTTCCTGCTTGAACTTGCTTAGGTTAATGATCTCCAGCTGCATCTGTGTTGCTGTAAAGGACAGGATCTCATTCTTTTTTATGGCTGCATACTATTCCGTGGTATACAGGTACCACATTTTCTTTATCCAATCCTCCACTGATGGGCACCTAGGTTGGTTCCATGTCTTTGCCATTGTAAATAGAGCTGTGTTGAACATAAGTGTGCATGTGTCTTTTTGGTAGAATGATCTATTTTCCTCTGGACATATGCCCAGTCATGGGATTGCTGGGTCAAATGGTAGCTCTCTTTTCAGTTCTTTGAGAAATCTCCAAACTGTTTTCCACATGGTTGAACTAATTTACATTCATCCTTTTAATAGTAGCCTTTGAAATAATCTTTGAAGTCGAGAGTTTCACGGGCATTGATTGCATCTGCTCCTCCCAGTTCCAAGGTGGGGGTCACGGTCCCCATTCAGCAGAAGAGCCACTGGCCTTGAGGAGCTTAAGGGACCGTCCCTGGGCCATGACACCACAGCCTCCCGTGGAGTGTGCCTCCCAGCTCCACCTGGTGTGTTCTCCCCTCGGAAGCCCTGCCCGCAGAGGCTAATTCCAGGGTCTGGGCTGAGACACGCTCCAGGGAGCTGTGCCTTCCACTCCCTCCAGCTGAGCTTGCATCACGCACCTTGCTCACCCCTCTAACCAGTTCCACAGCCACTGACACTGTTTCTAAAATCCGATCTCAAAGAACAGAGTATGGGGTTGCAATGGCTTCTCCAGCCACAGCGTGGTGGTTCACCCCTCCTTTCCACCCACTTTTCTATATTCAAATTTTACTCAGCTCACTGGGAAACATGAAAGATTCAGAACTGGAGTCAAAACAATTGCAGTGAGGCCACTGGACGTTCCTCCAGCCCAGCAGGTCTCAGGGCAGGGGGCACAAACGATCTGTCATGGTCACCGCAGGTCCTGGCACTCCCAGGAGGCTTTCTGGTAGAACTGTCTGCTTCCACGACTGTGGTCTCTTGTGTAATTGTGACATAAAGTTGGCACACCCAGCAGTGGATGCCGTAACCCACCACATGTCCTCTGGGGCGGCACACCTGTGGCAGGCTTCAAGACAAACCTCTAAAACTTTCCTAAGGGACCTTTGATTCTGGTTTCCCTGGGTAGGGAGTCATGTCCCCCAGCACACGCGTGCCCTGCATCACAGCGAGAGGGTAAGTGACTTGCAGCACAGCCGATTACGTTTCTAGACCCACAGGAGCCGTGAGGGCAGGGGAGCCGGCCTCAGCTCCCATCCGCTCACCCGAGCCCATCCTGGGCCCCTCATTCCAGCCCCTCATCAGTGACACTGTGGCAGTGACATGCAGTGGGCCATGGTGGAGGGTTTTATACCTTGTGATGAGCAAGCGCTGGGCGATCGGGGCTTTCCCCGAGGGAGCTGATTGTTTGGTCCACCAGCACATCACCAGCAGAAGGAGCCCTGAGCAGGGGCTGGGCTGCATTCCTCTTGCCTGTCCACAGAGGGGGGGCTCCATGAACCCCCAAACCCCTTCTGGTTTCTGAACCAGTGTTCTCTACTGCACAGCAGAAAGGGGCTCAGAGGAAGAGCCCAGAAGCCCAGACGTGCTGCCCGGGTTTCCCTCAAGAGCTGCCTCTGCTCTTCTCCACGATGCGTCAGCCCGCACGGGGACAGGGCCTGCAGCCGCTCAGCGTCTGTGCGGGGCCGTTTGACAGGCCCACCGAAACAGGGCCCCTCGTCCCCTCTCTCCAGCCAAGCGGGACTCAGTGTGCCGAGTGCATTCCTGACTATTTTCTGCTGATGATTTATAAGGGACACCCTCTCTTCCAGAAAGGCCGGGGGGAGCCTAGTGCCCCGACAAGCAGCACCTGCCACTGCAGAGAAGAATCTGGAATGTGGGCCCTGGGGTGGCTGGGGATCGGGTCATCCTCTCCAGGAGACCTCGTGGGGTGACATTGAGTAGAGGCCGCGATCCCCTAGACCAGCACGGGGAGCCAGGACACTGACGCAGTGCTCAGCACTGAACGGTCTGCATGTCACGGCCTGGAATACACCTGCCAGTGTTACCAGCACAGCCTCTCACTTTGAAATATCTGCTCAGAAGCCGTATCATAAACAGGCAGCTTCTTGGCGAGCTCGCGATTAGACAGCAGGCGCTGCATGAAGCAGACGCCCCACAGCCTCCGCTGAGACGCCTGGGCTGCCCTGCCACGATGTCCGGTCACTCACAGCCAGTAAGCCAGGGACACCATGCAGCAGAGCTGACACCTGCTGCCCAGGCACAACCTCACAGGGCAGCTGAGTTCCTGCCCCTCCGCTGTGCCCGTGCCCTCTGTGGTCCTGCTAGACCGTGCGTGCCTGGAGCCCGCTGCCAACTTTTGCCGACTTTTGTCTCTGCGCTGGTCCAGTCGCCTGACAAATGTGCGAGTGCTGTCAAGGCTGCCCAGCTTCCAGCCCTGGCTTTGCCTCCTGCCAGCAGTGGATGCGGGGCACACCACAGACTGCTGCCCACCTCTGTGCTCAGCCGCAGGCCGGGAGGGTGCTGGGCTCGCCCACTGGGCCTGGAGGGCTGCGTGGATGACACCCGACAGGCGCATGGAACAGCACCCAGCACAGGGCCAGGATGCAGCACAGGAGGACCGTGGCTCCTGAGAGGGGTGGGAGCTCAGCTCTCAGGGCAAAGCTCGTTCCTTTTCACCCTCCCCTCCAAGTCGTTCAGGAACTCCTCAGTGGACAGGAACTCCTGAGCTCTCAATTCTTGGAGGTACATTGAGGTGCAGGAGGTTCCCCCACACCCATCCCAGATACCCAGAGAAAATCCATTGCACCGCCCTGTTGGAAGCTGCGGATGTTGAAATGGCTCCTGCGCCTTCTGCCCTGGGCCCACAGCCACTCAGAGTCCTACTCCCTTCTCTGCAAGGCAGCCGTCACCGAGCCCCTTCTCTGGTGAGCAGCTCCCGTTCCCTTCCCCGCTCCTCACTCCTCACCGGCTTGCTCGGGCCTCTGGACTCCAGCTGCACGCTCGCTGGTCAACTCCTGGTAAGCAGAGGAGTTTCTCCTTCGGCAGAAATCAAGAGCGCCACCTCATCTCCAGCCCCAGTGGCCCCCACCATTAAGCTCTGAACCAAAGGACACAAGAGCTAATGTGCAGTCCGTCACTTCCATGCATTCTCCTAAAAGCAAAAGAGCTGGCTCTGTCTCCCCCTCTTCCCCTCTTGTTGGCCTGAATGCAGACACGATGGCTGGTGCCTCTGCAGCTGTCTTAGACCGTGAGGTGCTGTGCTCGAATGGCAGAGGAGCGTGAGAAGAGAAGGCAGGCACTGCAGACCGTGCTGTGGTCAGTCCTGAGCTGCTGCAGATACATGTAGAGCTTTCTTGTTTTAATATGTTGGGTGGAGGTGGGGCGGGGAATGGCCTGTCTAGAGAAAAAAGAAACTGTTCCTCTCTCTCTTTTCTTTCCCTATCCATCTCTCCCTTCTTTCCTCTTTCCGTTTCCCCTTTCCTTCCTCCATCCCTTTCTGCCTCCCTCCCTCCTTCCTTCCTGAGATGCAGCCAAATCTGATTCTGATATCAGTTGGCAGTGTTGCCCTTCCTTCCGTCCAGTAGACCAAGTGGAATAAAGTGAGGGGAGCCCTCCCACCACCTTCTCTGCAGGAGAACGCCTCCCATCAGAAGAGGCAGGCTCCTTCCACACAAGCCAGCCACCTGCTGCGGAGGAGCAGGGACCCCACCCTGGGTGGAAGGACAGCCCATTCCTCTCCCACAGCCCTGGCTGGGACAGGCCCAGTGAGCTTGGCCCCCCGTCTCGGGATGCGCTCAGGCCTGGCTGAGGGCAGAACAGCCCTCTCCCTCACTGACTCACTCCCCGCTGGGGTGAAGGGGACCCACGTGACCTGTGCTGGTGCAGCATGCATCTGATTTCAAGAGTGGGAGTAGGGGGAAGATGGCAGAGGTAAGCCGAGCCCTGGTCTGGAGCCCGGGTGTCACGCAGCCGCCACTCCCGGTCTCATCTGGAGCTTGGACAGCGCATTAACCCTTGGTGCGGGAATTTCCCCTGACTTGAAGGGAAGTGAGGAACAGGATTTAGCATCAGCCCAAAGTACCTCTCCCCAAAATCATACTAAAACAAAGGGAGGAAGCGCGTTTGCTATGGAGGAACCCAGCTGACGCCATGTGCACCAGGCAATGGAAGCCAGTGCCATCGGGCTGGACAGGCCCCACCATGTGCCCAGCAGGTGCACTGAGAAGATCTCGGCATCCCTTCCACGCTTTCCCAGCCACAGTGCACCACTTGGGTCCCATCGTGAGGAAACATCAGACAAAACCAAACTGAAGGGCCTTTGACAAAAAACCAGCTAGTGAGACCCACAGAGGGTGAGGCCACAGATACGAGGAAAGATGGGACTGTTCCCGGTGAGGGAGGCGGAGCTATGGGGTCAGCCAGGACCTGCACCTGCACCTGGATGGGACAAGACTACAGCAGCAGAAGCCCATCTACTGGGAAGTCCAAGTGGGGTCGCTGGGGATGGGGATGGGGAACACAGGTGTTTGCAATAGTCTTTTTTTTTTTTTTCTAAACATAGTTTCCCTCTTGTCGCCCAGGCTGGAGTGCAATGGCACAATCTCGGCTCACTGCAACCTCTGCCTCTGGGTTCAAGTGATTCTCCCGCCTCAGCCTCCCGAGTAGCTGGGACCACAGATATGTGCCACCACCATGCCCGGCTAATTTTGTATTTTTTAGTAGAGACAGGATTTCTCCATGTTGGTCAGGCTGGTCTCAAACCCCCATCTCAGATCATCCTCCCGCCTCAGCCTCCCAAAGTGCTAAGATTACAGGCCTGAGCCACCACGCCTGGCCTTCTCTCTGAAATAATCTTACAACCTGTCTGTAAGTTCAAAAAGATTTCAAAATAAACAGTAGCAATAAATGGAAGGAGAAAAAAACAAAAACAGGCAGAACAGAGAGCAAAGGAGCTGCGGTACCTCCTGAAAGGACGAGGGGGCCAAACTCTGCTCTGCCGCGTCCTCGCTGAAAGCTGGCCCTGAGTCAGGGCGCCTCGGGGACTGATGGCCAACAGGCACCTGGGAGGTCCCCCACTCACATCCCGCGTGCGAGGCGGCCTCCAGACGCTGGCCCAGCTTCCTCAATGAGTAGACGGCTAGAAAGAAAGAACTGAAGGAGATGTAAGAGACACGTCGACCTTTTTGCATTTGAATTCAAGTAAACCAACAAACCAACTTTAGGAAGACATTCATGAGAAAATCAGCGAAACCTGACTGCTGCCTGGATGTTATAAGGAATTATTGTTAAATGGTCTACATGGAATGATGATATGGCTGTGAAGGTTTTTTGTTTTTTGTTTTTTGTTTTTTTTCTGAGTTTTGTTTGTTTGGGTTTTTTGGTTTCTGGTTTTTCTGAGACAGAGTCTCACCCTGTTGCCCAGGCTGGAGTTCAGTGACACGATCCCAGCTCACTGCAACCTTCACCTCCTGGGTTCAAGCAATTCTGCTGCCTCAGCCTCCCAGGTAGCTGGGATTACAGGTGCACACCACCATGCCCAGCTGATTTTGGCATTTTAGTAGGGATGGGGTTTCACCATGTTGGCCAGGCTGGTCTCAAACTCCTGACTTCAGGCAATTGGCTTGCCTCAACCTCCAAAATTGCTGGTATTACAGGCATGAGCCGCTGCACCTGGCCTGTTTTGGTTTTTTGAGAAAAGGTCTCACTCTGTCACCCAGGCTGGAGTTTAGTGATGGGACCACAGCTCATTACAGCTTCAACCTCCTGGGCTCAAGCAATGTTCCCACCTCAGCCTCTTGAGTACCTGGAACCACACCCGGCAAATTGTTAAGTTTTTTGTAGAGACAGAGTCTCACCATGTTGCCCAGGTTGGTCTCAAACTGCTGGGCTCAGGTGATCTGCAGCCTCCCAAAGCGTTGGGAGTATAGGCACGAGCCATGGTGCCTGGCCAGGTTTCTTTTTTTTTAAGTCTTCTTCTCTAAGACTGTTTAGACACATTCATGGATGAAAGAAGACGATGTCTGAAACTTGCTTAAAAACACCAGGGTCACACTACACAAATGCCCATCAACAGCTGAATGAATGAACAAAGAGTGATATATTGAGATATTCAGATGGTGGAATATAATTCAGCCTTGAAAAGGAAATTCTGATACACACTATGACCTGGATGGACCTTGAAAACATTATGCTCAGTGAAATGAGCCAAACAAAAAGGACGAATACTATAATTCCATGCATATGAGGTTCCTAGAGGAGTCAGTAGCACAGCGGAAGAAAGCCGAATGGCGGTGTTCAGAGGCTGGGGGACGGGGAATGGGAGTGAATGTTTAATGGGGACAAAGTTTCAGTTTAGAAGATGAAAAAGTTCTGGATATGAACGTGGTGCTGCTCGCACAGTAATATGAATGTGCTTAATGTCACTGAGGTGTGCACTTAAACATGGTTGAGGCAGCCAGGCACGGTGGCTCACTTTTGTAATCCCAGCACTTTGGGAGGCTGAGGTGGGTGGACCACGAGGTCGGAAGTTCAAGACCAGCCTGGCCAACAGAGTGAAACCCCACCTCTACTAAAAATACAAAAAGAATTAGCCAGGTGTGTTGGCATGGGCCCATAGTTCCAGCTACTTGGGAGGCTGAGGCAAGAGAATTGCTTGAACCCGGGAAGCAGTTGCAGTGAGCCAAGACCGTGCCACTGTACTCCATCCTGAGCAACAGAGCAAGACTCATTCTCAAAAAAAAAAAAAAAAAGATGGTTGAAATGGTAAAATTTAGGCTATTTGCCACAATAATTTTTAAATACGAGGGTGGGTGAGCGCTGTGCCAATTACCTTTGAACGTGGGTGTGGAAGCATGGGGAGATCTTTGAGTATCCACTGCATTTTTCTGTGTGTTTGAAATTTTCCATACAGAACGCTTTCCTTAAAACTTCAGAGTAGGGCTCAGACTGTCTCGGGAAAAAAAAAAACTTGAGAGTAAAACAGCTATCCAAATCCATCAGGGCTGATGAGGAAATGCAGGAAACAGCGGCATGTGAAACTCTCATGGGATTGTAGTGGGAAAATCCGGCTGCCCAACTCTGTCTATGATATTATTTCAATTATATGCAAAATAGGCATTAGGGAAAAAAGTCTGGAAGGAAATATACCAAAATTACAAGAGCTGTTCAGCTAGTGGGGTAAGCGGTCTTTTCTTTTTCTGAACCTTCTCTGATAGAGTTCCTTGTAGACATTTTTTGTTTGTTTGTTTGCTTTTGTTTTTGAAATGGAGTCTGGCTCTGTGGCCAGGCTGGAGTGCAGTGGCACAATCTCAGCTCACTGCCACCTCCGCCTCCCGGGTTCAAGCGGTTCTCCTGCCTCAGCCTCTCGAGTAGCTGGGACTACAGGTGCCCGCCACCACAACCGGCTAATTTTTGTATTTTTAGTAGAGACGGGTTTCACCATGTTAGCCAGGTTGTCTCAAACGCCTGACCTCAGGTGATCTGCCCGCCTCAGCCTCCCAAAGTGCTGGGATCACAGGCGTGAGCCAGCGTGCCCAGCCCCCTTTAGAGTTTTATAAGTAAATTACATCCACCCAAGGCAGGAGCAGGAGAGAGGCTGTCAGGAAGTAACCAGGGCAGGGATCTGGCACTATCACTCCGGAGAGCCCGGCGGCTTCCTGGGAGAGGCAGGCTGGCAGGCCACCAGGACAGCCACAGCCCAGAGCAAGGAGCTTGCAGGGCTCTGCTCCAGCCGTCTGGCCCTCGGTTTGAAGGCTGGGTTCCCATCCCAGACGGACACAGAGCTGGTCAAAATGGGAATGAAGGAGGCAGCCAGTCTGCAAAGGGGCCGGTCCACCTTCCCACATGGGCCTGCGCCTCTGCTGCCCAAGGACCCCGCCAGGGGCCTTCCAGCCTCTCCCACCCTCCCGTCCCCTGCCCACATTCTGTTCTCTCAGCGGTTCGCCCTTTGCCACTACAGTTTGTTTAGGCCAATCGCTGCTGGCTCCCGGGAGTGCGATGGGTCAGGCCGGTCCTGAGAAGTGTCCCTGGCAGGGAAGGGACCTCAGCACCCCGCCAGCTGCAGCAGGCCCTGTGGAAGGTGCTTCCTGCCCCTTCGCCTCCCGCTGCGGCGTCCATGGGCTTGTGGTTGCCTCGGCCCAATCTGGACTCCGAGTTGCTCAACCAGCCATGCTTTTCCTGTTCCCCTTTTCCCAGGCGGGCGCAGCTCCTGCCGGTGCGGTCCTGGCCTCTGCGGGCTCACCGCAGGGAAGCACGGCCCCATGCATGGCGGCCCCCAGGGCTGTTTCCACGTCTCTGATTGCTTTTTCCCTCCTGGGTTGCTAAACAGTTGATGAAGAAACCCCTTTCATTTGCTTTTTTATTTTGAGGAAGGAGCCCAGGCTGTCTGTCTGGGAAAACGCTGTAATGGTCCTAAGGACAAGCCCCCAGCAGACCCAAGGGCCGCTGGAAGCACCTCTCCTGCCTGGCCCTGGGTGGCGGTGCCCAAGCGGGGCTGTGCAATCAACCGCTGCTGTTTACGGCGACTTCCTGTTGACCCGAGGAGGGAGCGCTAGCCCATCCCACCCTCCCGGGAGTCCTCCAAAGGGGTGTCGCTGTGACCCTGGCTGTGCTGACAAGATGACTGCGCTGGGCTCAGGGAGGCAGATGGCAGCACGTCCCCACGCAGGCCCACCAAGCACCACGCCAGGTGCCCACAGGTGTCCACGTACCTCCCGGGCCACACAGACGTGGGGGGATCCTTTGGTGAGTGGAGACTCACTCCTGAATGCACCCTTTTCAGAAGCAAATGTCAAGGGGCAGAGAAAAACACCTACAACAAAAAACACCTGCACCCAGGAGACTCCCTACTGGGGGGAGAGCAGGGCAAGATGAAGACGGGGTCCCGGATAATGTGGTATTCTTACGCCAGCTGATGGGTCCACAGGGGTTCACTGTGTTACCCTTGATACAATTCTGTGTGTTTGAAATCCTTTACAACAATTTTAAAGCAAAAAACGTTAAATAATAATACCATTAAATAATAATCATGTAATTTTAAAGCAAAAAATTGTAGTTTTCCTCCCTAGCACTGAGGAAATGCAAGGAGGAATGCTAGCCGTGTGGCTGGTGGTCTATGCATGAAAGACACTGGGCTCCACCACGTATCCCAGAACAGACATTCAGGATTCAAGTACCCAACACACAGCGTGAAGACGAGGTGCGGCCCACCCTAATGCGTCACATGGCATTGGCATCGTGGGTGGATGGAGAGTCCCACCACATCCCCTCCAGCCTCAGAGGACCGTCTGACCCCACCCCCAGCCACAGCCTGTGCAGGTCACTCCTGAGGACCATCCCTCCCCTCCACCAGCCGTATAAAAGCAGCAACCCTGACTGGAGGAACCTGCTATGCTTTTCAAGCCCAAAGAAAGAAAACCACAGGCTGCTCAGACACCTGGAACAAACACTGACTTGGCTTTTGTGGCCCTGAGTTCCACAAGGATCTTCCTGACGTAAACATCTGAAAGATCCGTTCTCTGGAAATGGACAAAATACATGATTCACTCACAGCACAAAGAGCCCAGCATCCCGCTGCTCTGGTCTGCAACTGTCTGTCATTATTAGTTTTATTTCAAAAACTTCGCAGAGGGTTTCATGGCCAGGGACCAACGCTCAGCTTCACGAGCAGATGGAACGGCGATGGTAGCTCTGCAGGGAGAGAGTGTGGGGGAGCCTGGACGTGGCATGATAACTTGAGGTCCCTGGAGGTCCTCATGCCTTTGCCCACCCCCAGTCCTCTTCTGTGCATCTGGTGTGGGGTGGGGGCTGGATTCTGAACTTTAAAATACTGAGATTGCTTCAAGTTGAAAACACTTTTACAGGACAGGGAACTATGCTTTACAACTTACTTTTTGAGACAGAGTTGCGATCTGTTGCCCAGGCTGGAGTGCTTCGGTGCGATCTGGGCTCATTGCAACCTCCACCTCCCAGGTTCAACAGATTCTCTTGTCTCAGCTACCCAAGGAGCTGGGATTGCAGGCATGCACCACCACGCCTGGCTAATTGTTTTTATTTTTAGTAGAGACAGGCATTCACTACGTTGGCCAGGCTGGTCTTGAACTTCTGGGCTCAAGTGATCCACCCTCCTCGGCCTCCCGAAGTGCTGGGATGACAGGCATGAGCCACCGCGCCCAGCCTGCTTTACATCTTAACAGGTCACCTCTGTGAGCCTGAGGTCTTTCTGTCCATGACACGGGTGGGTGGACTGGATCAGTGCAGAAAAGGTCGCCTCACAGATCCAAGGTGTCCACGGTGACCCTGTGAAGAGCATCAGAGGTAGGGGTCTTTGGTCACAAGTAACGGAAACCTGCCCACGCTGATGAAGCCAGGGAAAGAGAGATGCATGGACCCACAGAACCAGGAAGTCCCAAAGTGGATCCACTGTGAAGGGATGGAGACACTCAGCAGTGTGTGCACACATGTGTGCCTGTGTGTGCATGTGTGTGGTGTGCATGTCTGTGCACACAATGTGTGTGCTTTGTTCATGTGTGTGTATGTATGCATGTTTGTGCACATATTGTGTGCGTGTTCTGTTCATGTGTGTGCATGCATATTTATGCATGTGTGCATGCTTTGTGCATGAGCGTGTGAAGCCCACAGCCCAGTGAGGCCTCTGGACACAGGCCTCCTAGGGAGTTAGTTGTGCTGCCTGGAGGAAACCCCTGCAGGAGAGTTTTTCTGTTTGCTTCAGAGAACAAAAACGTCTTAGGTAAAGTGGGGCCCCTTCATTCTCACAGCCCTCCTCCCCACCCTCCTTTCCCGGGGTTGGTAGGGATCCCACGTGCCTGCATTTCTTCTGCCGCAGCGGAAGGCGCAGTAGGAATGGTCTGTTGCCACCTTCTGTCTAACATTTGTCCGGAGAGGCTTCGTGTGGCGCATACCCTCCTCAGCCTCTCTCCTCACGCCCTGCGTGTTTCCAAGATCCTCCCGGCTGACGCGGGTACATCTGCTGCTCCCAGATTCACTGCGGGATGCGGCTCTCGGGTGTAGCCCTGTTGCAGCTGGTTTCTTCTTTCCTTCCTCGATAAACGCTCGGGCAGGGACTTCCACTCAAAGCTACCCCTGGCATAGCCAGACAGCCCCCGAAGTTTGGTCACACCTGTTCACTCTCCTCCTACCCGCATTTGAGACTGGGGGACATATTTCTACTCAAAACAGGGTGGGCAGGGGACCTGCAGTGACGAATGATGGAGAAGAGGAAGGACCCCACACTGGAGCAGGAGCTGCAGGCACGGACACCCCACACTTGCACTGGCACGGGGATGCCTGGGAGGAACAGCCAGGCCATCACCAGCCCAGCCCATCCGGTCTCCCAGCCCGGAAAGGCTCAATACTTCCAGTGCAGGCTTCCAAGGACTTTTAAACATTTTTAAAAGTAAAATTTAGCCTGAGATTCCTGGCGCCTGAAAAGGTCCATGAAAGAGATCCATGGGCCTGACAGCTTGGGCGCAAGAGATGCTGTGATCTTGCCCATACTTCTGGAAGAGGATTGTCAGATCTTTTTGGGTTTTCAGGAGCTGGGAACTCTGAAAGTCAGGATCTGTGTAGGTCAGGGCTCTTTCTGTTATGAATGACAAAAAATAATAATAAAATAAAATAATAAAAATAAATAAATCCAACCTAAAACTGGCTTGAGAAAGGAGAACAAATAGAAATGATTGGCTCACATAAGCAAAAGGTCCGGGAGTACCAGGGCTTGCCAACCGCACCAGAAAACAGGGTCTCAAAGGCTTCATTGCCAGGCCAGCGCCCTCCACCTGGGGTCCTCCAGGCAGTTCCACACGCCACGCAGCAGAAACTGCTGTCCCTCAGTCCCTCCAGCAGAAGCCCTGGAGTCCGGTAAACCCATGTAGGTCATGTACCCGTTCGTGAACAATCCCTCTCACAGAAAACTGGGATGAGCGGGTGGGCTCTGGCCGGGTCCCACGCCTGGGTCCCAACCCCTGGCCTGGGGGTTGCTGAGTCACCTGCCCCCACGTGGCTGGACATGAGAAGTGTGAGTTCCCACCAGAAACCCATGCAATTCTCTGCAGGAGAGGGTACGGAGCAGGGCGGGGCATTGAGCATCCCTTGTGTTCTGGAACACGCACACTCCTGAGCCTCAAGCTAAGCTCTTAGGTAGTTTGCTGTGGCCAGTCTGGACGAGGTCTGGTGACCCTGGTGCCCTGTCTGCAGGCATTTGCTGGGGCGGGGGGCGGGTGGCAGTGCTGTCTGTCGTGGGCTGGATTGGGTCCCCCCACCCCAGAAGTATATTATAGTTTTGAAAGTCCTAACCTTATGGATACGCCCTTACTGGGAAATAGGGTGTTTGCAGATGTCATCAAGTTAAGATGAAGTCATGCTGGACTGGGGGAGCCTAAATCCAATGACAGCTGTCCTTAGAAGAAAAAGCAGAGAGGGATTTGCAGGCACCAGGGAGACGTCCTGGAGACAACACAGGCAGAGACGGGGGTGATGTGGCCGCAGCCAAGCAACACCAGGAAGCACCAGAAGCTGGAAGAGGCCAGGCAGCCCCCCCCCGCCCAGAGCGCGCAGAGCGTGCCCTGACAATGCCTTGACAAAGGGCCCCCAGGACCATGGGGAACACATCTCTGTTGTTCTAGCCCCCCAGTGTGGGGCTGTTTGTTACAACAGCACCAGGACACCGCCACACCCACTGTCCAGTCGTGCCATTGGCTCTGACCAGGCGGCACACCCAGGCATCCCGATGCAGGTGCACGGTCACCCTGGCTCATATCCCTCACAGCCCCAGACCACTGGCTCCTCCACACCCATGATGATCCCAACCTGGGGTTTTCCAAAAAGGCCACGAGGAGGTTTGAGGAAGTCGTGGCCCCAATAGCTGGGAAAGTCCTCTGGGCAGCCTCATGACTCTGCTTCCCAGGTGACCCCAGAGAGTCTGAAGACGTGTCCTCCCCCAAATCCCCAGGAGGCTCCTGATCAAAGGGAAAACCCCAGGGACCCCCCTCCAGCCCAGCACACCCACTGCTTGTGTGGGATGCCTGGGCAGAACCAGAAGCCTACACCGCTATCAGCCAGGAAGCCCAGACATAGAATGACTGCCTGAGTCCCCTGTTGGCGAAAGTCTCTGACCACACATGGTCACCTGCAGTTGGCACTCTCTGGTATGGAATGAAGGAGCCAAGTCACAGCCATTCCTGGCCAAGTTGGCCTCAAGGGCTCACACCCCCTGAGCTCAACTCTTATCTGAAGTCTGTGCTATCAGCCAGGCTACGATGGCTCAAGGCTGAACGCCCAGGTTCTGGAAGTAGACAGACCTGAGTCTGAATCCTGGTTCTATCAGGATTGGCTGTTTTCCAAAGGCATACACCCTTTGGAAGTTGTTCGGCCTTTCTTGGTGTCTCCATCTGGAACAGAAAACCATACTTCCTATCTCTGAGGATTGTAGGAAGAGGTGAGATGATGTACAACATAGATGTTAGCATGATTGTATGATTACAAGGCATTCATTCAGTAAGTGTTGATTAAATGCGTAATATGTGCGAGACAATGTCCTAGAAGCTAAGGTTACAGGAGAAACAGACACCATTGTCTTTAAGCTGATGAAGATGACGGAGACGATGGTGATGGTGGCGAGGATGATGAGGATGAAGATGCTACTGGTGACGATAACAGTGATGGCAGTGATGACGGTCGTGATGGTGACAATAACGGCGATGGCAGTGATGAGATGATGGTCGTGATGGTGACAATAACGGTGATGGTAGTAATGAGATGATGGTTGTGATGGTGACGATAACGGCGATGGCAGTGATGAGATGATGGTCGTGATGGTGACGATAACGGTGATGGTAGTGATGAGATGATGGTTGTGATGGTGATGATAACGGCGATGGCAGTGATGAGATGATGGTCATGATGGTGATTATGGCGATGGTGGTGATGACCATGATGGTGATGGTGATGGTGGTGGTATTGATGGTGATGGCGAAGATGAAGCTAAGACTACTCTCTAGACC
This sequence comes from Plecturocebus donacophilus, assembly GCA_004027715.1. Taxonomy (NCBI): domain Eukaryota; kingdom Metazoa; phylum Chordata; class Mammalia; order Primates; family Pitheciidae; genus Plecturocebus; species Plecturocebus donacophilus. Next base: position 32,273 of record PVKP010017460.1, read on the forward strand.
ACAGGATCCTCCTGAACAAGAACTGTGTCTCACATTTTCTGTCCCCCTCAGCATGTAGCACAGTGCCTTGCACATAGTAGGTACTCAGGAAACGTGTGTTGATGGACTTATCCTTCTTCAAGTTGCTTTCAGCAAAGGAGAACCCTCTGCCCAGAGTAGCTCCAGCTGGCCTGCATGCAAACTTCTTTGAATTTGTGTATTTTAAGATTGACTTGGGCTTTTTATTTCATTCCATTGTATATCCATGTTTGTTTTACTTATAAACAACAAGAACTTTTTTCCAAAACTTTGAGTGAAAATGATGCCCTATGAAAACATGGCTTGTTTATATCTGCGGCTTTTGAGACACTAACCACCCCCACACACTCACTGACCCTCCCACCCCTCACCCCGCAGGCCAGCACTGCATGTGTCTGGAGGTTCACGGAGCCCGGGGCCAGATGCACAAACCCAGGCTGCTAAGCTGCTCTGGAGAAAACGCTTCTCCCTCCCAGTGGTGCTGGGGTTCAGCGAGCCTGTGAAAGCAGGGGTCTCTTCTGCTAGCTCAAGTGTCTCTCTGCAATGTGAAGAGACAAGGCCTGGATGCAACCACTGGATTCTTAGAGCCAAAAGGATATCCAAATAAGAAGGCCCTGAAAAGGTCTCTGGAAACTTGGCTGGCCCTTAAAACTGGGTGTTTCCAGCATAGGGGCCACATCAGGGGGCTGACCAGCCACTTGGCTGTTGGATGGCTTGCATGCAGCAGTGTGGGTTCTGGTATCACCTCCGCCAGACAGTCAGCAAGGAACCCGCACCTTGGTGAGCCAACACTACGAGCAGCCAGCACCCTGGGGTCTGCTCTGGAATCCTCACAACTCCAGGTGCCGGAAGTTCCCTGATGAAGCCCCTCCCCAACGGTAGAAGCGAGCAGGAAGTGGGCAGGCCCTCGCCCCGGAAGTGGGGCGGCCCAGAGCTCCATGCGGAGCTGGGCCCACCGTGGCCCCCGCAGCCTGCCCCGCAGCGCCCAGCCTCTCTGCCAGTTCCCTGAGTGTTTCCTGGTTCCTAAAGTGAGGCCCTTCTTTACTCGACTGCTGAGATGCGTTCCGCTCTGTTACACACGCTCATCTTCAGAACAGTGGGAGTGGCAAGCGCCGCACGGGTGGTTTGATAACAACACGGGCTCAGAAGTAAATTGAAATTTGTTGAGCAGATGAGAGTGCTCTGGCTGGGCCCCGAGGATGGACGCCCCGTCCTTCCCCTGGCAGAAGCATGGCAGAGACGAGGAGACAGGTGCGGGGGAAAGCCCACCCACCTCATTTTCTCCCTCTTAAGTCGGGAGGGAGCCCTACAGCCCGACCACGTGGATTGTGCCTCTCACACCAAGGAGGCTTTGTCTGCCTCCGAGGGCGCGCAGGGCCAAGAAGCCTGTAAGGCCGGTGCGTCTTTGGGAGATGCAACTTGTGGAATTTATGGAAATACTTTTATTTCTGTGTTAAACACAGCAGGGTCGTGAAGCAAAATGGGAAATTTCCATGAATCTTCGAGATCAAGCACAAGACTTTTAAAGGAATTTGACCTGCGTGGTAGGACAGTCGGGTCACTGCGCGGTAATCCAGAGGGCGCAGGCTGCCGCTCCTGCGTCTCAGCAGGTGCTTTCAGCTGGGCGGTTAATCGGGGAAGCGGAGCAGCCGCCGGGCTCCAGGACAAGCGCGGGGCCCTGGCGCCACCTGGTGCTCACGCGGGACATGACCGTGAGCTCCACGCCGCGGGCCGGGAAGGCGGCCCAGACTCAAACGCGGACAGGTGGGTAGAGCCTGGGGAGGGGCTGCTGTGTGGAGGGCAACCTTGCCCTGCGGACCCTGACCCCTGCCAGCCTTTTTCAGCAGTTGGGCCCCACCCCTTTATGAACGGGTTCCTTGGCCTCGAGGCGCGCACCTGTGGGCTTGTTCAGCTCAGGTCCGTTCCCCTGGAGATTCTGATTCAGTAGCTCGGGGTTGGGGCCGAGAGATCTGTGTTTCAGCCAGTTTCCCAAGTGACTTTCTTGATTAGGCAACGAGGCATGCGGGGTTGAACCTGCATTAGAATCACCTGAAGAAACTCGAAACTATAGATGCGTCTGGCGTGAGCGCCTCGAAACAGTTGCCCAAGTGATTCGAATGTGCAGCCTTCACTGAGAAACACTGGGGTGAAGGCCTTGGGCCAACATGCCGTTTTGTTTTGTTTTGTGACAAAGTCTTGCTCTGTCACCGAGGCTGGAGTGCAGCAGCGCAGTCTTGGCTCACTGCAAGCGCACCTCCAGGGTTCAACAGTTCCTCTGCCTCAGCCTCCCGAGTAGCTGAGATTACAGGCACCCACCACCACGCCCTGCTAATTTTTGTATTTTTAGTAGAGATGGGGTTTCGCCACGTTGGCCAGGCTGGTCTCAAACTCCTGACCTCAAGAGATCCTCCCACCTCGGCTTCCCAAAGTGATGGGATTACAGGCATAAGCCACCACACCCAGCCTGGGAATGGGATTTTTTGAGACGGAGTCTTGCTCTGTCGCCAGGCAGGAATGCAGTGGCATGATCTCAGCTCACTGCAACCTCCACCTCCTGGGTTCAAGCAATTCTTCTGCCTCAGCCTCCTGAGTAGCTGGGACTACAGGCAGCCACCACCATGCCCGGCTAATTTTTTGTATTTTGGCAAAGATGAGGTTTCACCATGGCCAGGATGGTCTCAATCTCCTGACCTCGTGATCCACCCACCTCGACCTCCCAAAGTGCTGAGATTACAGGTGTGAGCCACTGCACCGGCCTGGGAATGAGATTCTTAACATCCATCCCACAATGAGGTGTTGGCCACAGCACAGATCTAGGAGTGGCTCACCAGGTAATTGGATAGTTGGAGACTAGTAGACATCTGAGTTAGCTGCTTTCACTGTTGACCTTTGGTTAGGTTTGGAGTGGTGGAAAAGGGGCAAAAGGTGAGGAAGCTGTTTGAAAAGACCCTCAGAGGCTGCCCCAGGCCTAGGGTTTTCATGTGCTTGTTGATTCAGTAAATACCATGTGCTCAGTGCTCTCAAGGTACCCCACTGGATTGGACTGACTGAATTCTGGTGTAGGCTGATGAAATTCATATCCCAGCTCTACTTTTATTGGCTGTCTGGCCTTGTGGAAGTCACTTAACCTTTTTGTGCTTCTGATCCTTAACTTGTAAAATGGGGATAAAAACCCCAGGGGCTCTGGTGAGGAGATAATGCATGCAAGGCAGTGGGTCGGGGCTCACAGCCGGTCTGTCGAGTCAGTGACCCTGCACTTAACCTTGTGCCAGGTGACTTCAAGAATAAAGTCCTGGCAGGGCACGTTGGCTCAGGTCTGTCATCCCAGCACTTTGGGAGGCCGAGGCGGGCAGATCACCTGAGGTTAGGAGTTCAAGACCAGCGTGACCAACATGGAGAAACCCCATCTCTACTAAAAATACAAAATTAGTCGGGCCTGGTGGCAGCCTCAGGAGGCTGAGGCAGGAGAATCGCTTGAACCTGGGAGATGGAGGTGGCGGTGAGCCAAGATCACGGCATTGCACTCCAGCCCGGGCAACAAGAGTGCAACTCTGTCTCAAAAAAAGAAAGAACGAAGTCCTGGTGCACTGTGAGTTAGGGCCAGGCAATGCCAGATGCTGCATGCAACTGTAGCTGGGGAAGACACGTTTTTCCAGCATTGTAAGCCTGCAGCAGACCCTTATAAACAGTGTGCTTGCTTTCAGGGGTGGTGCCAAGTCAGCGTGTGTGCAAAGAATTCTTGGTGGTGAAGTTACGTTTCCAGCCTGTAGAGCTGTCACCTGCTGTAAGACATTCCTGCTGGCAACGACCCTGCAGAAGGCAGAGCCCGGCACCTAGAGGAGAGGGAATCGCAGCAGCCGCCTGGTGAGTAATGTGTTTGTCCAGAGCCATCCTGCAAGTCCCCTGCCTGTAGGCAAAGTGCCCCTGCAAGAAGAGAGGCAGCCGGGCATGGTGGCTCACGCCAGTAATCCCATCACTTTGGGAGGCTGAGGCGGGCTGATCACTTGAGGTCAGGAGTTTGAGACCAGCCTGGCCAACATGGTAAAACCCTGTCTCTACTAAAAATACAAAAATTAGCCAGGCGTGGTGGCACATACCCGTAATTGCAGCTACTCAGGAGGCTGAGGCAGGAGAATCACTTGAACCCGGGAGGCGGAGGTTGCAGTGAGCCGAGATTGTGCCACTGCACTCCAGCCTAGGCAACAGAACGAGACTGTCTCAAAAAGAGAGAGGGCAGGGGAGAGAGATGCGTGTCTCAGAAAAAATAAAAGAGAGAGAAAGCAGAGATGCCTATGTCCCTGCCTTGCTCTGCGGGCTGGAGGAAGCTTCAAGGAGAGGGAAGTTCACTGAGCTGTGGGACCAGTTCCTGGACATCCCCGCTCTACAAACAGGACGGGTTTTGTCAGTGTGCGCCCTCTGCTGTTCAGAACTGAGAATGCAGCCCAGAGAGACGCAAGTCTAACTCAGGATGCAGGTCCCAGCGCCTCCCATCGCTGAGGTTTGAGACGCTTGCAAGCTGGAAACAAAGGCGTCTGAGGCCGGGAGTGGTGGCTCGTACCTGTAATCACAACATTTTGGGAGGCCGAGGCAGGTGGATCACCTAAAGGTCAGGAGTTCAAGACCAGCCTGCCAACATGGCAAAACCCTGTCTCTACTTAAAAAAATACAAAAATTAGCCAGACGTGGTGGGGGGCACCTGTAGTCCCAGCTACCCGGTAGGCTGAGGCAGGAGAATCGCTTGAACCCGGGAGGCGGAGGTTGTAATGAGTCGAGATGACACCACTGCACTCCACCCTGGCAGACAAGAGTGAGACTGAGTCTTTAAAAAAAAAAAGGGTGGGGGGGGATCTGAGCCCCAGTTCTGGGGCAGGAACTGGGGATCAGAGGTGATAAAGGACACAAACAGAAATGAACCTCCCGTGGTGACACTCCCTTTCGGAGAGCACAGTGTGACCCTCTGTGGGGCTCAGGGATCTGTCAGGCTCAGAGCCCCGCCTGACACCTGACGGCCATGGAACTGCACTCAGGTCATGAGGACCCTCCTCAGTATCCTAGACCTTGCTGCAGGCTGCGCTCCACCTGGGCTGGGACTTCTCAAAGAAACAGGAACCGTACCAGCTTGATAGAGGAAACGTAAAATGGTGTAGAACACTTTGGAAAACAGTTCAGAAGTTTCTCCAAAAAATTACATATAAAGCTGCTGTATGGGCCGGGCACAGTGGCTCAGACTGTAATCCGAGCACCTTGGGAGGCCGAAGCAGGCAGATCACCTGAGGCCAGGAGTTTGAGACCAGCCTGGCCAACATGGTAAAACCACATCTCTACTAAAAATACAAGAAAAAAAAAATGGCCTGGCACGGTGGCTCACACCTGTCATCCCAGCACTTTGGGAGGCAGAGGCAGGTGGATCAGTCCAGCCAACGTGGTGGAACCCCATCTCTACTAAAAATTAAAAATGAGCCAGGTGTGGTGGTGTGCTACTCAGGAGGCTCAGGCAGGAGAATTGCTCGAACCTGGGAGGTGGAGGTTGTGGTGAGCTGAGATCGCTCTAAAGAACTGAAATTAGGGACTCCCGCAGATACCTGCGTACCTGTGTTCCTAGCAGCATGATTTGCCAAAAGGCAGAAACAACCCAATTTCCATTGACAGATAAATGGATAAAGGAAATGTGGTATATTTTATGATACAAAAATGTAGTTTGTCTGTTCAATGCAGTGTTATTTAGCCTTAAAAAGGAATGAAATTTGGACACATGCTACAACATGGATGAATCCAGAAGACAGCATGCTAGATGAAATAAGCCAGGCACAACAAAGGGCACACACTGTGTGAATCCGCGCATCTGTGGTCCCTAGAATAGGCAAATTTGTAGAGACAGAAAGCAGAATGGGGATGGGAGGGGAAATGGGGAATGAGTGTTTGGTGGGGACAGAGTTTCAGTTTGGAAGATGAAAGTGTTCTGGAAAAAGTGGTGATAGTTGCACGCGATGGAACGGGGAATGTCCACAGTACCTGAGAGCTGTGTGCTTCAAAACGGCTACTCTGACACCTTCAGTAGGAAATAAGACAGAACAACTTCTTAAAGGTAAACATGGCCAGGCGTGGTGGCACACGCCTATAATCTCAGCACTTTGGGAGGCTAAGGTAGGCAGATCACTTAAGGTCAGAAGTTCTAGACCTTCCTAGCCAACATGGTGAAACCCACCTCTACTAAAAAAAAGAATACAAAACTAAGCCAGGTGTGGTGGCATGCACCTGTAATCACAGCTACTTGGGAGGCTGAGGCACATGAAATCACTTGAACCTGGGAGGCAGAGGCTGCAGTGAGCTGAGATCACACCACTGCACTCCAGCCTGGATGACAGAGTGAGACTCCATCTCAAGAAAAGAAAAGAAAAATAAAAGAAGGCACAGCTGCCACTTTTAGGAACAGAAATGGACCATGTTGAAGACAAAGCATCCAGCAAGTTTGTGTTCAGTAGCCCAAACATCAAAGCAACTCATGACCATGGAGAAAGCATGAGCTCCAGGAACACTCACAGAAGCCCAGGGGCTCACTGAAGGAATCATGTGATTGCTGCATGTTTCATGTGTGCTGCCTTGTCAGGAAAATTGAGCGATGCATTTTGAAAATAAAAAAGAAATGGTTAAAATGGCAAATTCTATTTTATGTGTATTCTGCTACAATTTGAAAAATGGACGTTGTTTACAAAATAATCTGCATCCGGTGGGATGGAGCACCATCTCTTCAGAGTGTGCACTCCCTGGCGTGTCACGGAGTGTTGGGATAATCATTTCAGCTGGGCAGCTGCTTCTGTTGGGGGCAAGGGCAAGGCCAGTGGCGTCCTCACCACTGAGGGATGAGCTCTAACCCTTACCTCTCTGGCTGTGAAAGGAGCTTCTTGAGCAGAGCGATGTGTGGGATGTCCAGACAGCAAACGAGGCATGCAGCGTGCTGTTTCAGAAAAGGCAACTCCATTTCCGGAATACGGGTCTATGCTTGGGGGACAAATCTCTGCCCCTCCCCTGAAGGAGGAGGTCTAATGTCACCTACCTGCCACTGAGTGGCTGCCTGGGGCCCCCTCATTGAGCTGCCATGTCAGGGCTGGGGTTTGCAGATTGGGTCCTCAACAGCAGTCCCTGGCAGGCAGCCCTGGGGAGAGGAAGCTGTAGGGAGGCAGTCACTACATGGCAAGAGTGATGCCATCTGGGAGCAAAACTGCCACGATGACCAGTGCTGGACTCCTGCACTCCAAGCTGTTCTGCAGGAAGGTCTTTGAACAGCGCCTTCCATACTCATCACCCCTCCCAAAGATGCTTATCTCACCTCCCCAGTGGCCACAGGTTTTGGCAAGAGAGCTGCCCATGTCTTTACCTGAAACGCTTGCCATACACAGGTTGCTTTCGGGAAGGCAGGTATGGGGACCCGCTGCCTCGTTGCTGTCTGTTCGTAAGTCCTTATTTCTGTTTCTAAGTTCCCATTATTTCTGCACCTGGCCCACGCCTGTACTCTCAACCCTTTGAGAGGCTCAGGTGGGAGGGTTGCTTAAAGCCAGGAGCTCAAGACCAGCCTGAGCAGCATAGCCAGACGCTGTCTGCACACAGAAAATTTAAAGATTAGCCAGGCGTGGTGACACATGCCTGTAGTCCCAGCTACTCAGGGAGCTGAGGCAGGAAGATTGCCTGAGCCCAGGAGGTCAAGGCTGGGTTAGCTATGATTGCACCACTGCACTCCAGCCTGGGGGACAGAGCGAGATCCTGTCTCTAAAAACATAATTATAATAATTCATTAATTATTTCTGAGAAAGTGACTTTGTCAGCCTTTCTTTGGGCTCCCTCAGCGTTTAGGGGTGTGTCTGCACAGACGTGCTCCCCGAAGAATAATAACACCCATCACCCTGGCCATGCAGTACCTCCGTCCCTGTGCCATGGTTCCTTCTCTGCAGCCCCAGCTTCTGTCCCCTGCTCTCGCTCCGAGCCCTGCTCATGCTCTCCTGCTGCTTTGCCTGTTCTTCCACCTGGGATTTCAATCCATGACAGTGCAGATTCTTCATTGCAGCCGAAACTCACTTTCCCACACTTCTGGAAGGAGGCGGGGCTGGGGATGGCTTTTCTACTCACAAGAGCTCCCACAGGGGTTGCTTTCATTTGAGGTTCAAAAGCCTGGACCTGGCCTCTGGGATTTCGGGCTCTCTTCACTTTCCCCACGAGAATCTGGATCTTGCCTGTCCTTTCTTTGCCTGTCCTGGTCAGCCCCCTCCCACTCCCAGCAGTTTCTCTGCAGCAGGGGTCCCTGCCCCAGACAGCAGCCCAGGAGGGTGGGTGTAGAGAGCGCTCCAGCCCCTTTGGGACCCAGTCAGGAGCCCTGCAATCATCTGTTTCTGCATGGGGTGGCCTCCCAGCTTCATGGGAGGGTCACTGTGCTTCCCAGGGAGTGCCCTGCTGCTGTGGCCCAGGCCCACCTGCTGTCCCCCAGCTTCATGTGCTGTCCCCTTGCCTTCCTTCATGTCCTGCTGCACCAAGGCAGATGCTGTGCCAGGCTGTGGCACCGGTGACTTGTCCCCACCCATTTGCATTCTGCAGATCATGGGGGGTTTGTGGGATATCTCCTCGCCTCGTATTGTCCATTGGGTTTATGGTTTTGCTGTCTAGTTACTCCATCTTTACATGGGGATTCAGGGAAATTCACACAGTCTGCCACCATCTTCCCTGAACTCCCTCTCCTCTGCATTTTAAACCAAATTGGCCACCATTATTTTTACTGCAGTATTCAGCCAGTGTTTGAGCAACTTTGCTTCATGGTTTTCAGTTCCTTTGCTCGCCATTTCTCCTGACATCTCACTCCTCTTTGAGTTCAATTTTCTTCTTGCTGGGCCACGTCCTTTAGCACTCTTCTCTGCATGGGCTTGGTAGTGGTAGACACTCTCCATCTTTGCCTGGAAATATCTTTATTTTTTCTCTCCTATTGGTTAAGGGCTTAGCTGGTACTATCAGTCTGGAGGAAAGCACTGCTCCCTTATCTTCCAGCTTCTAGGGTGGCTTTTAATATGTCTGCTGTTGCCTTGCCCTGTATAGGTAATCCTTTTTTTTTTTAAGCAGGTATTTTTTCTTATGAGACAGGGTCTTGCTATATTGCCCAGGCTGGTCTCAAAACTGCTGGCCTTGGCTGGGCACAGTGGCTCACACCTGTGGGAGGCTGAGGTGGGTGGATCACCTTAGGTCAGGAGTACAAGACCAGCCTGGCCAACATGGCAAAACCCTGTCTCTACTAAAAATACAAAAATTAGCCAGGTGTGGTAGTGTGCACCTGTAATCCCAGCTACTCGAGTGGCTAAGGCAGGAAAATCGCTTGAACCCAGGAGGGTGGGGGCTGCAGCGAGCCAAGATCACACCACTGCACTCCAGCCGGGGCAAGAGAGCAAGACTCCATCTCAAAAAAAAAAAACTGCTGGCCTCAAGCAATCCTCCCACCTCAGCCTCACAAGTAGCTGGGATTGCAGGCAAAAGCCACCATGCCTGGCCATGAATGTTTACATTCTGGAGGGTAGAAAACTGCCAGCTGGGAAGAAGGTAAGCAGAGTTAAGAAGGAAGAAGAGTGACAAAGGACAATGTATGGTAAATGTCAAGGAGCTCTCCAAGGTTAGGCTGAGGGACGGGGTCTCTCATGGCCCCACGTGGAGATGCAGTGTCTAGACGGGTCAGGAGCCGCGTCTCGGAGGCACCTCTCCTTGAGGCCTGGGCCTGGGGAGACAGGGTCTCTTCCGGCCTCCAGTAAGCTAAGCTCAAAGCGCTCGCTTTGCTCAAAGTCCTCCTGCTCCAATTTCATGCCTTAATAAACAGCCTCGGTGGTTTCCCTGAGCAGCCTGCGAGGGGCGGTCTAGGCGTGAAATGAGACCCCACACATCACCTAGAAAGAGCCGGGTCCTCCTCCTCCTGTGTCCGTCGGTGCATGTGCCCTGGCATCTGGGCGCTCCTGCCACGCCCCCACCCTGCCTCCCCCAGCAGTGGTTCTGCCTGGTGGTCGCCTTGCTGCCCTTTGAACACACCCTGCCCCGTTCCGCCCCCCGCATTGCACCTGCCCTGCCTGCTCGGCGCTGTGTCCACCTGCCAGCTCGACCTCCCCTCAGTTTCAGCATGAGCGTCTCATCTTACCTTCAGGTCTCAACTGAAAGGTCCTCTTCAGTGACAGCTGCCAGGCCAACCCCCACCCATAACCTCCTCTCCTGCGCCCCTTCCCTCGGCCCTGCGGAATCCTCTCCTTCTCTGTGCCTTTGTTTCACTTGCTGTCTGCCTCCCTGTGAGGCTGGGAAGGTGAAGGCCTGGGGTCATCAAGTCAGCAACACATCACCATGGCATGTGGGTCGTTACTAATGAAGGACTGTGGGCTGAATCCAGCCATGAACCTCTGCTGCCTCCCAAATTCCCACTAAAATGGCAGTAAAGGGATTTTTTTTTTCAGCATGAGGACAAGGAGATCAGGGCGGACAGCCACATTTTGGAAACTGAATCCAATGGCCAAATGGTAGTTCTCTTAGCAAGGTCAAGAGCACGGGTTCCTAAGCAGTAGGAGGGAAAGGCCAGGAAGAGCCTGACTGCTCTCAAGCAGACTCACTCAGAGCCACTCCAGGCTAAAAGCAGAGGGCTTGTGCAGCAGGCCCAATCCCACAGGCAGACACCTCTGCCTCCATCCTGGGGTGACAGCTCCTTCCTCCCCGCCTGTCCTGAGGGAGATGCAGGTGGTGATGAGCCTGGCCTGCTGCCTGGCCCAGGGCAGGTGGCTGTGGCTCCACCAGTGCTCGCTGAAGGGTCAGCAGAGCCAGGCAAAGGGTGGGGGCCCAGGTCAAGCACTTCAGCCGCTGCCCCTAACCCCCAGGAGCCCACCCTCAGGAAAGGAGCTGAAAATGGCATCCCACAGAAGGCGGCGTGGGCTTTTGTAGTTAAGCCATCAAGGGGCTCACACTAGTCCCCACAGCAAGCCTTCACAAGGCCCTGTAGCACCACCATCCCCACATCCCACTCTCCCAGGCAGTTCAGCTGGCCCTCGGAGAACATGGGATCAAGGGTGTTTCTACGGCACTAGAAGAGAGGCTTGATTGGGGTGTATCTGACCTGCTCTTGATTTTGAACTTAGCCCAAACTTTCCAGCCAACCAAGGTCCTTGTCCTGCGCACTTCCTCTCCTCAAGCTCTAAGGGCCCCATTTCCCTTCCTGGCTACAGCTGGGCTTCTCCAAGCCATTCTCTCCCCTGGCCTCACTCCTGTCCACCAGTGCTGGCAGGACAACTCTCTCTGCCAGCTGGCACACATGGTACATTCAAAGATTTGTTCTTTTCTCCAGACAGGGTCTCCAGTTTGGGAACTGGTGCTTGGATGGGACAGGTAACAAGATCAGTCCTGGAGGGAGCTTGCCAGGGACCAGGATGATGCTGGTAAGACCGCCTTATTTGACATTGGCTTTGTGACTACTTTTTAGATCAAAGAGCTGTGAGTAGCCAGGGAGCTGAGTAGGCTACAAGCAGACCAAAGCAGACAGGGCCAGCACCCACAACTCGGTCAGAGCTCAGAGTGGGGCTGTCTACCCCAACCAACGTGTCAACTGCAGGGAGGGAGGGACAGCCCCAGAAGAAAAGTGGTTCACAGGCTGGGCGCAGTGGCTCACGCCTGTAATCCTAAAACTTAGAGAGGCCGAGGCGGGCGGGTCACCTGAGGTCAGGAGTTCAAGACCAGCCTGGCCAACATGGCAAAACTCAGTCTCTACTAAAAAATACAAAAATTAATTGGGCATGGTGGTGGGTGCCTGTAGTACCAGCTACTCAGGAGGCTGAGGAGGTGGAGATTGCAGTGAGCCAAGATTACACCACTGCACTCCAGCCTGGGCGACAAAAGCGACTCCTCACCAAAAAGAAAAAAATTGGTGTGTGGTAACTTCCGCCGGTGTGCCTACTATAATGGGATTTTACTAATATAAAGATCTCTTGCCAAAAACCTCAAATTCCCCACATCAAGGGATTCTATATTTTCAGTTTGTATATGTCTCCTTACACAATTTAAGAGACTGATTTTTGCCATTTCATTTGTACCCAAAATATATTTACTCTAGACCCTTGGCAGAAACCTACTGCTTTACTTGGCTTTCATTCAGGCATCATGAAAGACCCGATGACAAGGGTTTCAGGTAAACTGGTCATTTATTAGCAGTGGTACTGTTTGGCATAACAGGTTTCCAGTACAGAGGCCTGGGGTCGCATGGAGCTGACAGAGCCAGGCTCGGCACAGACAGCATCTCTTACTTCTTCCACTCCTTCTTGTCATAGTCCCACTTGGAGGCGAGGCCATCAACGGGGTTCACCTTCAGGTCCAGCATCCTCTTGGTCTGCATGGCCACCCACTCTTTGTCAAAGGTGTGCGGGAGGGGGCCGTACACTACAGGGCGAAACGAGGTTATGGGCAAGACTGTCCCAGCAGCTTGTTTCTAAGCCAATCCCTTCCAGGTGACATCCTCCCGACACAGCAGCCACCAGGTCAGGAGAGCCACCTGCCACTCCACACCCGCTCACACGCAGTTTCTATTTCTGACCATTGACAACCACTGAGATGTTAAAATGATCCCTCTGTTTATAAAAAGTTAGCAATGGAATAAGCTAACAGCAGAAGGTCCTCTCTAAAGGCTATGGATAACAAGGTCTAACGAATAGCCCATGGTCACCTGGGAGATCAGACTCCGGTCTGTTATTAACCCACGTCTGCATTCAAACCAAAAGTACGAGAATATACCTGTTCAGAATGCAAAAATACCTGTTCTGCCTGAACAGAAAGGACCAGGAAGAGCCATTACAATGCGTGCACAACCCAGCAATGCCTAAACAGAAACTAGCAGGTCGGAAGCCCCCAAATTCTGGCTGTTGAGATGTGGTCCTCACAACAGGTGAGACGTGATTAAATGACAGAGTCCCCTTCTTGCTCGAACCTTCACAAAGTCATCTTTTGGTAACTGATTGGTGAGCGTATAACCGTAACTGAAAATGTGGTATGCTGTACGAAGCAGTTCAAGTATTTCACCACCAAACAAGTCTGCCGACTATGAATAATCAGATGCTGGCTTATAAACTAACCCCCCCATGACTTCAATTCTGCAGGTCGCCAAGGCCTGGAAACCAGTCCTGAGATGAACTCTGGAATGGAGTCCCTATCTCATGGCCTCAAGGTGGGAGGTCCCCCGCAGCCCACCGTTGGGTACTGCAGGCTGGAGCCCCAGTCCAGGCACCCTGTGCCTTCCACCCTCTCTGCTCACCATAGCGCTTCTCCAAGATGATAAGAATTGCTGTGAAGCCGATGAAGAACATGGCAGCACCCACAACCGTCTTCCACTCATTGGAGCCCCTGTTCATCTCAGCAAAGCTCTCCTTGAACTGAATACGATACACTGGGGGCAAAGAGGACAGCCATTTACAGGCACAAAGAAGGGGGTCAGCAGCTCCCTCCTCTGCAAGGTCCAACCACTTCTCCCCAAAACCACATTTGTGAAGCAGAAATCCAGAGGTGAAGGACACAGCAGCCTGGGCCACATCATGTTCACATGCGTGTGTCACACACATGGTTGTGCAGGCATGCGACGGGCAAAGGAGGGAGGAGAATGCACGGACTTTGCTTTAGGTGGACATTAAAACTGCAAAATCCTTTCTCATTTGAGTGACAGTGCTGGGGTCTATGTGAGTGACAGTGTTGGGGTCTATGTGAGTGACAGTGTTGGGGTCTATGTGAGTGACAGTGTTGGGGTCTATGTGAGTGACAGTGTTGGGGTCT
>PVKP010017461.1:0-13680 GCA_004027715.1 Plecturocebus donacophilus
CTGGCTATTTTGCCCATTAGTTGATGTAGATTCTTCATTATGGTGATGCTCTTTACCTTTTGGTATGTTTTTGGAATGGCTGATACTGGTTGTTCCCGTCCATGTGTAGTGCTTCTTTCAGAAGCTCTTGTAAAGGAGGCCTGGTGGTGATGTAATCTCTGAGTACTTGTTTGTTCTCAAAAAATTTTATTTTTCCTTCACTTATGAAGCTTAGTTTGGCCGGATATGAAATTCTAGGTTGAAAGTTCTTTTCTTTAAGGATGTTGAATGTCGGCCCCCACTCTCTTCTGGCTTGTAGGGTTTCTGCTGAGAGATCTGCTGTGAGTCTGATGGGCTTCCCTTTATGGGTAACCTGAACTTTCTGTCTGGCTGCCCTTAGCATTTTCTCCTTCATTTCAACCCTGGTGAATCTGACGATTATGTGCCTTGGGGTTGCTCTTCTTGAGGAATATCTTTGAAGAATTTTTTTTTCAACATGCTAGGACGTTTGGTGTTTGTCAGTGTGGAAAATACAGGTAGACAGGGTCAAAGCACACAACGAACATGTTATTAACCAAAAATGTAACAAGGGACAGTTAATCTGTGTGTGTGTGTGTAAGTACTGATGTGAACAAAGCATTTAGTACATTGCCTGGCCCATGCACTGTAAGTTTTTGCCAAACTTATCCAGCAGCAGCAGTTTAGTATCAATCACCAGTCAACAGATAAGTAGATTATGTCTGGTTGATAGTTCAGTTATCAGTCTGACAGTTTTAACCAAGGCTGTTGCTTTGCTGGAGTCCAAAACTTTCTCAGTATTTTGTAGATTTTCTTTGGTAAAGTACTTACATATGTTTACTTGTCTGTATCCAGGTTGGTTGGTTGTTTCTAGGATAAATTTATTAGAAGGAGGGGCTTCAAGGAAGGTGGGATTTGAGTATTCACTGATCACTCTGAAGGGGGTACCATTTATAGACCCTGCTCTGGAATTCAGTCCAGCTCTCCTTTTCAATCATGACCTTGAAAAACTGGACTCACCCAACAAACCTCATCAATATGGGCTATGGATGAGCAGCCTCTTTTCACATCGATTGCAGCTGGGCACAGACTTAAGCCAAGATTTATTTCCCTGCTTGACAAAGCATATTTCTCTCCCATGTCACCTAATTAATTTCAGTCTTCATGATTTCTTTAATAAGACTAAGGATTCTTTCTAAAAATAAAAATGGAACCGTACTAACCCTCTATCACCCAGTGTCATAATGGTGATTGTATGTCTTTAGTGTAATTGAACAACAGGATATGGGAGTTGGAGATTTCAATTATGTTAGTACCCGTTTATGCATCCGTTTGATTGATTTGCTTTTAAAATGTGACTGTAAAATATTCCCTTGTCTCACAGGCAAGACTCGGAAAGCTAGCCTCCTATCTGCTAAGTCATCCACCGAGCCCAACTTAAAGTCTTTCAGCAGAAACCAGTTGGGCAACTACCCAACGTTGCCTTTAATGAAATCAGGGGACGCACTGAAGCAGGGACGGGAGGAGGGCAGGCTGGGTGGTGGCCTCAGCCCAGACAAGTCCAAGAGCTGTGACCCACCTGGTGTGACTGGTTTGAATAAAAACCGAAGAAGCCTCCCAGTTTCCATCTGCCGGAGCTGTGAGACCCTGGAGGGCCCCCAGACTGTGGACACCTGGCCCCGATCCCATTCCCTGGATGACCTTCAAGCAGAGCCTGGCGCTGAGCAAGACGTGCCTACCGAGGTGACAGAACCGCCCCCTCAGATTGTACCCGAAGTGCCACAGAAGACGAGCACCTCTGCCACAAAGGCCCAGCCCCCGGAGCGAGACTCTGCTGTCGACAATGCATTGCTACTGACCCAAAGCAAGAGATTTTCTGAACCTCAGAAATTGACAGCTAAGAAACTGGAGGGCTCAGTCGCAGCCTCTGCTCGTGGCGTGTCACCCCCTCAGTGCTTGCCCAGAAACTATGATGCTCAGCCTTCTGGAGCTAAACACAGTGTAGCAAGGACACCTCTGGAGGGCCACAGAAAAGGACATGAGTTTGAAGGAACACACCATCCCCCGGGCACCAAAGAAGGGGTCGATGCTGAGCAGAGGGTCCCTGAGACAAGAATGCAGCCAAAAATTCCATCACAGCCTCCACCTGTTCCTGCCAAAAAGAGCAGAGAACGCCTCACTAATGGACTCCACCCTGTCCCCATGGGCCCTGGTGGGACCTACCCCAGTCCCGACGCGCCGTGCCTGCCTGTGAAAAGGGGCAGCCCCGCCAGCCCCACCAGCCCCGCCAGCCCCACCAGCCCCACCAGCCCCAGCGACTGTCCCCCAGCACTGGCTCCCAGGCCCCTCTCAGGGCAGGCACCTGGCAGCCCACCAAGCACAAGGCCGCCCCCCTGGCTCTCAGAGCTCCCCGAGAACACGAGCCTCCAGGAGCACGGTGTGAAGCTGGGCCCAGCTTTGACCAGGAAGGTCTCCTGCGCCCGGGGAGTGGATCTGGAAATGCTCACGGAAAACAAGCTGCACGCTGAAGGCATCGATCTCACGGAGGAGCCATATTCTGATAAGGTATTAAAGGCCCTGGGCCCGCCAAGTTCACAGGCCTTTGTTTGTAGAAGTCAAGCAGCCAGGTGAGATGAGCCCACAGCTGCCCCTGAAGCCAGCCCAGTAGCATGGGCGGCTCTGAGAGGGTGGAATGAATGATCCGCAGCCAGCAGCTTCTGAGGAGGGAGCATAGGCTCCAGATTAAATGCAAATACAGCCTCTCTGGAGTTTTCTTTGTTTTGCTCTTGCTTGTTTCCTTTTAGTTTTTGGCAGCTATACTTCGCAGGGAGAATGATTAGTACCAAAACTGGCTTCTGAAAAGGGCGGTTTAGCGGACAGGGTACACCTGAATCCATGCATCCATGCTTTACTGGACGTGCATGTGTTCAGATACTGACACCTCCCATTTCATCTCTCTGTAGATAAACTGAGGTTAGAAATAACCTGCATAAAGACCTCTTAGAGGGATTACTGGGAGCAAATAAAATAAATGTGAACATACTTTGAAAATTAAAGAACCCTATTCAGATGTGATCATTGTATTATACAGTTATCTGTATGGGTAATGGGAAAAAGATAATATAAAATCCCCCATTGTACCAAAAACATTTAGCTTTATAATGAACAATTATTTCTCATTAAAAAAAAAAAAATGAGATCTACCAATACCAAGTGACTCCGAAGACAAGCAATGCTAACAGATACAGCAGTACTTTACTCCACGAAACACAGGCCCTGTTATGATGCATTCCTGACTCCTTTATTATAAAATTCTCATGGCAATGAATACCTTAGAATAAGATCCTCTTCTGCCTCCCTGAGCCTCCTTGATATTTCATGAGTAAATCTCATGAAATAAAGTAAAACAAAAAAGTTGGTTTGTTTGAGACGGAGTCTCGCTCTGTTGCCAGGCTGGAGTGCAGTGGTGTGATCTCGGCTCACTGCAACCTCTGCCTCCTGGGTTCAAGGGATTCTCCTGCCTCCGCCTCCCCAGTAGCTGGGACTACAGGTGCCTGCCACCACGCCTGGGTAATTTTTGTATTTTTAGTAGAGACGAAGGTTCACCATGTTGGCCAGGATGGTCTCGCCCTCTTGACCTTGTGATCCACCCGCCTCTGCCTCCTCAAGTGCTGGGATTACAGGCATGAGCCACCTTGCCCGGCCAAGATTTCATGAGTAAATCTCTTTAAATAAAAAGTAGTGAGAATGACCATACAGTAAATGCTGGCTTAGTGAGCTGGCGGTATAACTTGTAGCAGATGAAGTGCAAACAGTCGAATATCTGTAAAGTAGAAGTTAGTCCTTTTCTCCTGCAGTTTAGAAGACTATCTTCAATAACATTAGAGGCATTGTATTTTGCAAAATGATCCGATTGAGTGAGGTGAAGGCATTGGCCTGAAAAGTGTAGGATAATTGTGTTCTGCCTTAACTATGCTTCCAGACATTTTCCTGGAGCTCATCAGTACAAGACAAAGATGTAAAAGTATTCCCTCTAAAGCATCCATCCTGACTCATAAAGAAAATATATTCATTTCAGATTAAAACTTTTGGTTTGGGGGCAGTGGCTTACTCCTGGAATCCCAACAGTTTGGGAGGCCAAGGCGGGAAGATTACTTGAGTCCAGGAGTTTGAGGCTGCAGTGAGCCGTGATCACAGTACAGCACTCAGCCTAAGTGACAGGGTGAGACCCTGCGTGATGTTTGGTGTATCTTAGGGAAAGAAAAAAAACCCTTATAACCCTTGATGCCACATTTCTGTTCTCCCTGGCAGCATGGCCGCTGTGGGATTCCTGAAGCCCTGGTGCAGAGATATGCAGAGGACTTGGATCAGCCCGAGAGGGACGTCGCCACCAACATGGACCAGATCCGGGTGAAGCAGCTTCGGAAGCAGCACCGCATGGCGGTGAGCAGCCCACAGTTCCCCGGCTTCCTGAGGCTCATTTAGTTATCACACTTAGTGATGAGCATACTGACAGCTGCCACGTAGGCAAGGAAAGGAGCTTGTGTAGCTATGGAAAGGAGACTGCTAGGGAGAAAGTAATGCATGGGTCAGCCTAGAAATGTTTAAAAATACATGTTCAGAAAGAAAAACAAAAAAGAAAATTATCCATAATCACAACACTGTGAAAAGCTTTTTAAAGATTAGTGTAGTGCTAGGCATGATGGTGCACACCTGTAATCCTAGTTACTCAGGAGGCAGAGCAGGAAGATTGCTTGAGCCCAGAACTTTGGTGCCAGCCTGGGCACCATAGTGAGATCCCATCTCTTAAGAAATAAAATCCATCTGAATGACACAAAGTGTCAGAAGCATAACTTCAAGAGATCTAACATTCAACCTGGTGACTCCATTTAATAACAATATATACTTGAAAATTGCTAGGACAGCAGATTTTAAGTGTTATCACCCCAAAAAATAGTACGTGAGGCAATCCATGGGTTAAGTAGCTTGATTTAGCCATTCCCCAATGTGTACATTTATCAAAACATCACGTTTTACACCACAAATACACACAATTTTTACTTGTCCATTAAAACTCTGTCTAATCATTTCTCTGTACACGTATAATAGTAAGTGTACAGTATTGAAACCTGATTGTTTGCTATTATCACATCATAAGTCTGTTTCTTTGTTACTAAAAATTTTTTTGTTATTTTCAGTACAGTAGTCTCCCCATGTCCATGAGGGATATGGTCCAAGACCTCCAAGTGGATTTCTTGAAAGCCTGGAGAGTACCAAACCCTGAATATAATATACACATTTCTTTTTCCTTCTTCACAATTTCACGGATAGAAGATTCATTTTCACTGTAGATCTTAGAAATGTCAGCATACGATTTTTTTTCTTTTCTTATTAAGTCAAGAACTTTCAGCTTTTTACTTAAAGGAAGCACTTAATGGCTTCTCTTTGCCACGTTCCAAATGGCCAGCATCACCACTCCTGCACTTTAGGGCCATTATGAGATCAAATAAGAGTGACTTGAACACAAGCACCGCAGCACTGCAACAGCTGATCTGATGACTCTGGGCTACTAAGTGACTGAGGGACGGTAGTGTAGACGGTGTGGATCCGCTGGACAAAGGGATGGTGGCCCCAGGTGGGACAGAGCTGGACAGTGTGAGAATGGCATACAGTATTAGACTTATGAATTGTTTACTTCTGAATTTCCCATTTACTATTTTTAGTCTGTAGAAAGAAAACTGTGGATAAGAGGGATGGCTATTGTATTTCAAAGTATTCTAATAGGTGAATGTACTCTAGCAGTCAGTCTCATAGTTCAAACATTTAGATTTCCCCAACCTTTTACATCTTTATGAATAAATCTTTGTAGACTTTCAGGGTTAATTTCTGAGGATATATTCCTTGAAGAGGATTTGCTTCATGAAAACTATATAAAATCCCAAAGATTTTCATTCTCGTTAGTAAATCACCTTTCTGAAAGGTGTAGGCCCTTTACATACCCAGTAGTCAGAGTTAAATGTCCATTTCCCTGTTCCAGCCAACCCTGATATTACTGTATTTTAAGTTCTTTATAACTGTATTGACTAAATATTTAATTTTCTGGTTGTTAACATAGATTCAAAATACAGTGAAAAGTCTACTTTATAAAAACCCTACCCATTGAGTGTTATCTTTTTTTTTTTTTGAGCTGGAATTTCGCTCTGTCGCCCAGGCTGGAGTGCAGTTGTGCTATCTCAGCTCACTGCAACCTCTGCCTCCCAAGTTCAAGAGATTCTCCTGCCTCAGCTCCCGGGGAGCTGGGACTACAGGCATGTGCCACCGTACCTGGCTAATTTTTTATATTTTTAGTAGAGACGGGGTTTCACCGTGTTAGCCAGGATGGTCTTGATCTCCTGACCTTGTGATCTGCCCACCTGGGCCTCCCAAAGTGCTGCGATTACAGGCGTGAGCCACCGCGCCCGGCCTGAGTGTTACTTTTCACACGGTCACCCAGATTTGTCTCTTCAGACTACTTTAGGGCTCTTGTCAAGAGCATATCCACAGTGAAACAAAATATTAGAATATGTAAATGCTTACAGTTTGGAGACTTGGACACATAAGTGGGATTTGATCTCATTCCAGACACCTTGGAGAACCCTGTGGAACACTTCCTTAAAGATTTGCTTCATCTTAGAGAAGAATTTTTCCTGCTAGGCTTGATCTCTGACACTCATTGTATTGTCACTTTCTGATAACAGTCTAGCAATGCAGTATTTCAGTGCTGTCCCTTTTAGACACATACGAAGCAGCCGTCCGATGACACATGGAGCGCTTCTATCATATTGCTTTCTTAATTTATCCAGATTCCAAGCGGTGGTCTCACAGAAATCTGCCGAAAGCCCGTCTCTCCCGGATGCATTTCGTCTGTGTCGGATTGGCTCATTTCCATCGGCCTGCCCATGTATGCCAGCACCCTCTCCACCGCGGGCTTCAGCACCCTGAGCCAAGTGCCTTCTCTGTCCCACACTTGCCTTCAGGAGGCCGGCATTGCAGAGGAGAGACACATAAGAAAGCTCCTATCTGCAGCCAGACTCTTCAAACTGCCGCCGGGCCCCGAGGCCATGTAGCCAGGCCCGGAATGGGCCTCTCTGGACCAGAGCCACCCTTTCACTGTGCAGATGATGCCGATGCAATTCCGCCATCTCTGGACGTGCAGACCAGATCCAGAAGAAAGGCCTGGCATGTGGCCCAACAGCGTGAAAACTTGGCACAGGACTGAGGCTCCTCTCCTCCAGAAAAGCCCCCTCCAGGAAATGAGTGCGGTTCTCTTTGACCTCCAAAGACAAGACAAGCACTTATTTTTATTTTCAGAAGGCGAAAGAACCAGGATGCCAACAGGCTGCGAATGCTCTGGCTCCAGTCTGTCTCTCTATACTGGTAGAGGCTGGGAGGAGTGGGGGCCTGCCTGTTCCATCTCTGATAGTGCCCTTGCCCTTCTGTCTGTCACCCTGCAGGATGCCCGAGGGCCAGACGGGCTCAGCTAGGCCAAAGGAATAGACTCGAGAGTTATTGTACATTGTTGACCACGCTCATTTGTTCAAAAGTTAGAACATCTGGCTGCACCAGAAAAAAGAAGTCATATTCTTCTTTAGATAAACAAGAGACATTTTAATAGTTGCTTTCTAGCAATCAGCTTTTATTTGCCTTAATATAAGCTTTGAAGCAGTTCTCTAACTAGTGGCCACAATCCTGTAACCATAGTTCCACATCTTCAGCCTAGGCTCCCATGTAACCTCTCTGGGATATTTTCAG
The DNA here is from genome assembly GCA_004027715.1 of Plecturocebus donacophilus. NCBI lineage: Eukaryota > Metazoa > Chordata > Mammalia > Primates > Pitheciidae > Plecturocebus > Plecturocebus donacophilus. The sequence goes on from PVKP010017461.1 coordinate 7,789, forward strand.
CAAAAGTGGACTTCTCTAACCATCTCATTGTAACATGGCTTATTTGGTAGAGGTATTCATCAGCCACACACTTCATGTTGGTTTTGGTTTTTAAGCTAACTACAAGTGTATAAAAAGCTATCTGAAATTCACAAAGATATTGTGTGTGTGTGTGTGCGTGTGTGTGTGCGCGCGTGCATGTGTGTGTCTGTATTCATAGTAACTGCTTTTTGCTTTACCCAGTTTGGTATCGTTACTGTGTGGGTCATTGTGCTGCAGTACTGACTTGGAATCCTGACCATGTCCATCCCGAAATTCAATCCTCAGTTAACAGATCATCTTTGCAAAAGGTCACTGTGAGGTTGCATATTTCAGAAATATATTCTTAAAAAGGGAGTCATTTAGAAGAATGTTTTCTAAAAGTCTTTTCAGTATTACAACTAATACTATTATCCTTTTTTAATTTGGATCATTCTTTTAATTTAAACAAAGGTTCAATATTGGAGTCAGACAAACCACATTTGCCATGAAGTGCTTGCATACTTTAAATTGTTTTACAACTGATTCCAGCACATTCTATCTATCTTTTTTTTTTTTTGAGATGGAGTTTTGCTCTTGTCACCCAGGCTGGAGTGCAGTGGTGCGATCTTGGCTCACTGCAACCTCCACCTCCTGGGTTCAAGTGATTCTCCTGCCTCAGCCTCCTGAGTAGCTGGGATTACAGGCATCCACCACCACACCCGGCTAATTTTTGTATTATTAGTAGAGATGGGGTTTCACCATGTTGGCCAAGCTGATCTCAAACTCCTGACCTCAGGTGATCCACCCACCTCAGCCTCCCAAAGTGCTGGGTTTATAAACACAAGCCCCAAACCTGGCCTCTATCCTCTGTTAGTCTAGTCTCTGCTTTTCTAGCAAACAAACAGCAAATTTAAACAGGTAAACTATTTAGGTTTCTATTGCTTACAAAATGATTTTCCTTTACATTCTTATGAACCCTAAGCATCAAATGCAATCATTTGTAATCTAAACACCTTGACCACAAGCCCTTGATTAAAAGTTTTGTAATATTTCATCTGCTTATTAAATTATTTCCCATGGGTTAGAGGGGAAGTGATTTCATAAATTACAAAGCCATCTTTAGCATATTGCTTATGTCTGGATCCATGTTTCTGAGGAAAAAGACATTCTCAGGTGATGTATTTTTTTCATGAATTAGTATGCATTTTTTTTAAAAAATGCATGTTTCTTTAATAATTTTCATCTTCTGTAAGATGCCACGTGAAGAAGTTGTGGAAATGTAGAATGAAAAGCTACAGCTGCCAGATTTCTACTGGACTCTTAAAAATAGCTCATGTTCATCTTCTTGGATTGTGGCCGAGCCTATTTGCAGTGTAACGAAGCTGCAGGGTTCTCGTACAGCGACAGCATTCAGTGCGTTTCACGTGCTGTGGTGGAGGTGGGTGCTGGAGACAGGCTTCTCTTCCTACTTTCAGAATACCTTGGCTTGACATCCGAACAGATCCTGTCATTGTTTAAGCTGAGCAAAAAAAGACACACAAAAGTCATATAAGAGACAACAAAGGAGAGGGAGAAATCTCATGTGAATTTCCAAGTTTTAATTCATTCTCAGTGAAGGATTTTCATGTAAGTGAAAGTCACAGCAGAAGAGGGAACTTTCTGGAGTTTTTTTGAGAATGCCAAACCATATTTTTATCACGCTTCTTTGGAAATCAATGCCTTTGCATAGAAAATCAAATTCAGGGACCACAAAGATTTTTCAGTGGGAATGTCTAGTCTGAGGGGTCTGAGGTTGTTTTTACTTTACTGTGTTGTTTTAAATATTTTTAAAAATATCTTTAGTGTTTGGTCTTTTTTTTTTTTTCTTTAAACGTTTAATTTGGTCTGAGAAAAGCTGAATGTTTGGGTGTGACGTTTGACTGAAGTGGTTTGGGGCTGCCTGTGGATGTTAGTGAACAGGTGTTAGGCTTCAGCAATATCCAGTTTTAATCAGTTGCATTTGGTACAGAATTTTGAGTAATGGTGAAAATTGTTGTCTTTGGAAAGCACAAAAGAAACCTGGAAAGGCAGTTCGGCTCAGGTAGCTACACATAACATTGTGTATCATTTTCACTTCAAAGCTGTCTGGAATGAAATGCAGTCAGCTCCAACTAGTACAATTTACATACCCAGATAACCAAGATATTGTTTCATGGCCATGCCTTAGTCAGAGGCCCTTTTCTCTGTCCTGACCCCCCAGGTATGGGTGAAATTGGAAATTACTAACCTATTGGAAATCAGTTCCTGACATAGTAAAGTTTGCTTTCATAACTGCAGAAAACAGATCAACTCACCAAGTCACTGCTGCCATGTGTGTACTGTATTATTTTCAGAAAAAAATATAATAGTCTGAGTCCAAGTTATCTTGATTTAAAATTGATAGAGAAAAGAAACTGTCAAGCAAGTTATATAACAGCTAACAACATTGCACTTTCTGTATATGAAATCAATATTTAAATAACTTATTTTTCTCCATTGCTGTTCTTAAAAACATTGTAAGTAGCTGTAATATACCAGTACCAATATGTTCTTGCAATTGCTTCAGCCCAAGAAAGCTGTGTATTGTTTTAAAAATTGTAAAAATTATTGTGATGATTCATTTAGCATAAAGAGAGGTGGACAGAAAGGTTTTCCTATGTATCAAAACTTGTCTATAATTATGTCATCTATGTACCTAGAAAACAAGTAAATAAATTTCTTCACTTGAATATTCTTTTTGTGTTGTTTCTTGGGTATTTTAAAGATGAATGGAGTAGAAATGAAAGGGAATTTATAAAGCGATCAAATAATGAAATATATTGGGAAAATTGTAGTTGTATGCAATTCTGCCATATCACCAGAAATCACCCTCTGACATCCACCCAGATCCTCTTTAATGCTTTACTGCTTTGTTTTCAAATATGCATAATCGAGTCATATAATGATAGTACCATAGAACAAGATAACTTTTGGAAGTCGTCTTGAGTCTAAGATCATCATTTTCAAATGAAGAATCTGAGTCCACATGGATGGTTGACTTGCTCAATATCATACAGATAAATGACACCACCACCCGTATCTTCTGAGGAAGAGAGAAAAAACAAGTCTAGGTCTGGATATTCTAGAAATTAATCAACTTGACAATAACCGGTTTTTAATGGCAGTGTACCACAACTGATACAAAGACACATTTTTTACAGGGAGAAGAGGGTGTTTGTAATAAAAAAATTTTGAGAGGTAATGTATGCATTTGAGAAACTATTTAAAAATCACCCTCTTCTTCCCCCCAGCCATCTCAATTCATTCTTACAGGCAACCTGCTATAACCAGTATTGGCCTGTCTTTTCAGAGAAACTCTTTTGTATTTATAAATATAATTGCATGTGTATTTTTCCATACAGAAATGAGAGCATATTTTTCATGCTCTTCACCCTACTTTTACATTAATACATCTTGGAGGTCCTTCCATGTCAACATTCTCCCACTCCCTTAAAGGCTGCATAGTATTCTATCATGCAGGTCATTTATTTAACCAGCACTCAAAGTGCACCCTTCTGCTCTTATGGAAGAAAAAGCTATCATAGATATTCCTAGACCTATATCACCATGCATGTGGAATTGCTGTATTAAAGTTATGTATGTGTTTTATAGTTTGATAGAATAAGGTGAGTTTCATTAAAGGAAGCTTAATGTAGGTTTCACTTTTAAATCATCTTACTCCCAACTCCTCCAATCCATTATGTGAATGGGGATATTTTATGTATTCTAGGAGTGGGTGTTCACCTGACTACTGTATCATTTTACAGAACTAACTAACCATAAACCTCAGATCTTCCCAATCCCTCGCTAATGCCGAAGATTCAACAGTTCTAAGAAGATACTCTTTTTCTTGATTCCTAGGAAAACCTGGCCAGAGTCTTGGTATTTCTTGTAACCTCTCTTCGTATGTAGATACCTAGGTTGTATTCACTTATAAAGAACATTAATTTGATTAGGGAAAGAAGAAAACAGAAGGGGGTTGGTTGTCATTGTTCAACCACACGATTCATTTTGGAACCCTCAGAATTATGACGGTCTTCACTCTTAGCTATGAGGACCCTCAGAGCAAACTGTACACTGCTTCCTAGGGCTTAGTGTGTGTGTGTGTTTCTGTGTCTGTGAGACAAAGGGAGAGGAGAGGGAGGAGGGAGAGAGGAAGAGAAAATGAATGCTCATTCAGGTATAGGTCTGAACTACTCATCACGGGACCGTGGGCAACATTATTTGGAAGTATTCCAATTCCCCATTCAGCGCCCCCTCCCACATGACTTCAGAGAAGAATGCTCCAAAAAGGGTATTAGCTGTCACCTGCACACTGTAACAAAAGCACTGGAAGACCCTAACCAAACTGATTTTGAGTTCAGTCTGGAAGGATTCCAGGGTACTGGTGTGAGAGCCACAGCAGTTAAGACTAATCTGGTTGGATTTTACCACCATCTCGATTCATCCTCAATGGACTTTCCCCAAAACTTGGATAATGAATATGGCTGGAGCCATAAGAGAGATGTGTGCGAAGGGCTGAGGGAGGATGGATCAGGCCTGAGGAGAGAGAGGGCCAGAGGAGGTGGTTATACGGATAGCAGTGTGCCATGTCCCAAGCATCAGACTTGGTTAGAAACACAAAAGTCTTAGAAACAACAAGCAAATAATGAAGCAATCTCCTCTGTGGCTCCAAACTCCTGGTCCACCTGGCCCTCAGCCTGACCGTCTCTTCTCCATGTCATAAAATAATGGAAACCCTCCATTGGGCCTCACTTGCCAACACCCAGGCATCCTCATCTCGTCTTTCCGCGTGGCTCCTGCCATGACCAAGGAGGAGTTTCTCCATTCATCTAACCCTACTTAGCTCAGGATGCTGTCCTGGGACTCCCAGCCCCTCATTGACTCCCTCGCTTCTCTGTACCTTCCCTCGAACGTGCTTGCAGCGGGTGACGCTGTGCTCTTCCGCCAGTCCACGGTCCTCTGTTTTGATATTGACATTTGCCCTTGGGGAAGATGGCACTTTCTGCATCTCAAGTCGTTCCTGGCATCACTTTCCCGCCACGTGTCCCCCAGCCCCCTCCAAGCAGCACACAATGCATGCCCAGCTAGAAGTGTTCACCACTCTTTCCTTTAAAGAATTCTCTCCCCAGCCCACATTTTCCTTGTCTAGGTAATCCACTCTCTTGCTTTTCACAGCCAAATATCTTGAATGACATTTCTGTCTATTGTCTCTTCTCCCTTATCCTCCATATATTCCTCAGCTCACTGCTCCCTGGATGCAACTAAGGCCACGGACAGAAGCAACATTGCTAAATCCAGTGTGGCCTCCCCAGCTTCCACCTCGTCTTCTCTGCAGCGTTGCACGCAGCTGCCCTTTGCCCCCACCGCCCCTTCCTGATCTTCCCCGCTCCCCTCTTGCCCAACAGCCACAGCCTCTCAGCGTGCTTGGCAGCCTGTTTCTCTGTCCACCCTTTGAATGCTGCCCGGCAGGTTCTGTGTAACCATCTCTTGTGACCTGCTGACCTTCCCACCCATCGTTACCCTTCAGCAACTCTGATTCAGCCACACAGACTTTCTCCTTGGCCCGCAAGGTCATCAGACAGCTCTCACCTTGGGCCTCTGCAGGCTTCCCTCTGCCTGGAAGGCTCTTCTTTGGAAAGACCCTGTGGTTCTTCTTTTGCCTTTCTCCTGCAGGTCTTTGCTGAAAGGCCGCTTTTCAGAGGCATGGCCTGATTCCGTCATCGGAAACTGCCGTTTGCTTGGGCGACAACTCTCAAGTCCCACACCTGCACCATTTTCCACCTGGCGTTCATTCTCACCTTTAACACCCTGTGGCATCTTTAGGTTTATTGC
>PVKP010017461.1:13780-46207 GCA_004027715.1 Plecturocebus donacophilus
CCAGGTTCAAGCGATTCTCCTGCCTCAGCGTCCTGAGTAGCTGGGATTACAGGCATGCGCCACAACGCCCAGATAATTTTTGTATTTTTAGTAGAGACGGGGTTTCACCCTGTTGATCAGGCTGGTCTCGAACTCCTGACCTCTTGATCCACCCACATCAGCCTTCCGAAGTGCTGGGATTACAGGCGTGAGCCACCGAGCCCGGCCAAGAGGCTCTATTTTAACCCTCTTCTTTTCTAGGTTAGGAGACGGAGACCCAGAGGGGTGACACAAGGGGCTGAGGTCTATACATGGAAGGCTAGTGGCAGAGTAAACAGACAAAGAGACGGCTCCTCTCTGCCCATCCAAGGCTTAACTTCCATCTACAGAGTATGGAGTGACCAGTCCTCAGGACTGGAAATTGTGGAAATGGCTAAGAAGGACGGTTTTGTGCACGTGTAGCTCATCACTGAAATTAACACGGAGTTTCCCTACTTTTAATGCAGGGTCACCACATGTGCAGGTGGTAAATGTTACATCCTCATATCGTGCACTACCAGGAATAGAAACATCTAATTTCTTGTCTGTGGAAAATACAAAAATTCTTTCACACAAAAAAAGAAAAAACATACAATTTTGGATTTCCTATGGATTTCCAAGTCAAAAAACAGCGGCCTGAAAGGAAATCAAAGCCGAGTCGGTTTCAGGTTTTGGCCTCCGTCTTGCAGAGCGAGCCGCTGCTGCAGCGCGTGGCCGCCAGAGGGCACTGCTCCGCTAGGCTGGAGGTCGAGCCGCCCACGGGGAGGCGCAGGAGCCCCCGGGAGGAGCGCGCCCACGCCGCGCGGCCCGGAGCCGCAGCCCCGAAACCAGGTGCGGCGGCTGCGGGGCCCAGGGCCGCCACGACTCACCGAGTGACCAGCGAGACTGGGAGTCCTGTCACCAAAACATCTACTAAAACTTGCCCAGGAGATGAACTCCTGGCTGCTTTCATGGCCAGAGCTGGGTGGCCGCCCCGGTGTCCTGCACCTGCCGGGGTGCAGCGCCCGCTCGTCTGTGTGTGTGCAGGTGCCCCCCACTGCAGGAGCAAGCTGGGGGAGGGCAGATAAGGTCACCGCGAGGCCCTAAACTTTAGATGTCAAGCAGTGGGGAGGGAGCACCAGGCTCATTTTTGTTCTGAACATTTATTGGCTCATGGCCTGGAGTAGCGTGGCAGTGTAAGAGCAGCGGCCACCACTCAGTCCCCACGTGTAGTGAATGTGCACAGGCCTGAGCGCTCTTACCCTTCCCAGGACTCCTGTGCACTGGACGCCCACATCCCCACTTTAGAGCTGAGGGAACTGCAGCCACAGACGTCGCAGGGAGAGGAGATGAGATTTGACCTTGGGTTATTTTATTCTGATACCCTTTGGCTTAACCACTACTGAATAATTCCCTGGTTCTCAGCGGAACCGGTGAGAGATGTATAATCTGAGATTTATTTCATGGAATTGGCTTAATTGCAAAGTGTGACGAGGCAAGTCTGAAATCCACGGGGTGGACAGGCTGGAACTCGTGGACGCTGGCTGACACTGCTGTCCACCATGAAATTCCTTCATCAAGGACATCTCGGCTTTGCTTCTAAAGCCTTCTGATGCATTGAATCAGGCCCTCCTAGACTGTCTAGGAAAGGGGTCCCCAGACTGGTACCCATGCATGGCCTGTTAGGAACGGGGCTACACAGCAGTGCATGAGTGGCGGGCTAGCGAGCAAGGCTTCGTCTCCCCGTCACTCATATGACCACCTGAACACCGCCTCCTGTCAGATCAGTGGCATTGGATTCTCACAGGAGCAGGAACCCTACTGTGAACTGCACATGTGAGGGATCTGGGCTTCATGCTCCTTATAGCATCTAATGCCTGATGATCAGTCACTGCCTCCCTTCACCCACAGAAGGGACCATCTAGTTGCAGGAAAACAAGCTCAGGGCTCCCACTGGTTCTACGTTATGATGAGTATGTAATAATAATAGAAAGAAAGATGCACAATACATATAATGTGCTTGAATCATCCCGAAACCATCTCCCCACACCCCCGCCCCATCTATGGAAAAATTGTCTTCCAAGGAACTGGTCCCTGGTGCCAAAAAGATTGGGGCCCCTGGTCTGGGATACTCTCCCTTACTTAAAGTCAACTGATTTGGGGCTTTAATCTCATCTACAAAATACCGTCATAGAAACACCTAAGTTTGTGTTTTATGGAATAACTGGGGAGAGTAGAACACCATTTTACCTGGGAGGCTTAGAAAACGAGGCTGCCTGGGGCCAACTGCAGACCAGTTGAATCTGAACTTCAAGGAACGAAGCCTGGACATTCATGAGTTTTTGCAAGTTCTCCAGGTTATTCTGATGCATAGTAAGGGTTAAAAACTATGAGTAACTTCAGCGAAGGAGTTCTTGGAGTCTTGAAATTTACATTGAGCCACCAGCGCTTGGTAGATAGTGCTGGGATCACAGGAGAAAAGACAGCTCCCAGCCTGGAGGTGGCGTGCTCTGGAGTTGTGCTTGCCCTGTGACCCCAGGCAGGTCCTTTCACTGCTCACCCTCATTGACATTATTTATGCAAATAGTGGGTGCCGGGAAAGGACCTGCCTGCCCCACTGACTTTTCTCCAACAGCCACCCCTCTGCTTCTGATCACAGAATCTCTGCTTTGTTTGGCCTCATTATTTCCAGTCCCAGGGCATGAATCATGATTGGCTCAAACCAGTCCCAGCAGCATTGGCCCCTCCGCCAGAGCCCCTTTGCCAGCTCCCTTGCAGCCAGCAGTATCCACAGGACACAATTCTATCCAGTGAGGCACAGGCGAAGGGAGACATTCCTGCCGCCCGCCCCCCCCACAGGCTGCAGTGAAGATGAGGGTGGGGCGGCAGCCACGTGGGACCACTTCAATGACACAAGCCCACCCACCAGGGAGGACAATCAGAAACTACACAGAGCTTGGGTCCTCGATGCCACTTTGGAAACGGGGCACCATTTCCCTTCTGCAATTATAAAATAGGTGCAAGAACACCTGCCCTGAGTGGCAGTCGTCAAAGCAGGGAAAGGGAGGGACATTCTGTAGCTGTGTCATTTCAGAGCTTTGCAATGTGTGGAGTTGGCAGGGATCTGGGAGAGGGAAGATTCAGAACTCATATCTAGATGAACATGGATTCTCCCTGGCTCTAGCGCATCTGCATAGAGAAAAACCTCTTATGTGCCACAGGCTCCTTCAGTAGGTAACAATTCATCCTGAAAGGAACATTCAAAGCCTCCATGGTTCAGCCATTCCCCATCCCAGCCAGATGCATTCTGTCCCCTCAATGTCTCCTGAGTATCCCATAGTGACTCCTATTTTCATCTCCCGAGTAGCTGGGATTATAGACATTGCCACCACGCTCAGCTAATTTTTTGTATTTTTAGTAAAGACAGCGTTTCTCCATGTGGGTTAGGCTCATCTCAAACTCCTGACCTCAGGTGATCTGCCCGCCTCCGCCTCCCAAAGTGCTGGGATTGCAGGCGCGGGCCACCGGAGGTAGTCTTTTTCTACTGAATTGCCTCAGTGTCTCCACTTGCCCAAATTACAAGGCATCCCATATCTCTCCCTAAGACGTTCCTGCAAAAAAATTCCCTTAGAATCCGGGATTAACTCAACTCCAAAGGCCTGCCTTGCTAAGATTAAAGCCAGAGAAGTTTGCCAACTACTGACAGGCCCCTATTTTCCACGATCACAGTTTGTTTTGCCACAGGGTCACTGTTGAAAACTGTGTCACTATGTTCAGTGTGTCCTTGCTGTCATCACTCCAGATGAACTCAAAACCGTAGTGATATTTTACTTTGAAGGAGGACAAAGGGCAACCTCAGTCTCTCCAGTTAAGTGTGTCGAGAGTTTAACGTTTCAAAGGGGGGGTTGCACCCTGCCCGTAAGACACTCTCTTTGTAGTTTTATCGGGGGCACTTGGAGCCTCAGTTAAATAATCTCCCAACCAGCCCTCAGACAGAAGCTTCTGCTGGGGAAATTGGGCTCGGGTCATCGCCTGGCCTCTTCCTTCCCTGGAATGTCCTTCTCCGTGGGCGCCCGGAGTCGCCGTCTGAACTCTCACTCCGAGAAGTTCGGATTATGTTGCTTTCTAGAAAAGGGAAAGGGCTGGGGAACTCTCATCCTTTCTTTTTCAGGTGGCAAGTTGGTCCCTGGTCAAACTTACATTCTTCCAGGCCACCACCTTGCATAACAAGGAATACAGGGAGACTGAGTTTCTTGGGCCACAATTGTCACTGGGTAAGTAATGACTGCTTGCCTTAAAAGGTAGTCACTAGGAGGGGCCACTGAAACTACACAGGGGTGACTGCGTGTCCACCCAGGCCGAGAACTGGCGGGTCTTTTGCATTTGGCAGCTTCTTCGAGTCCTGCTTAGCCAGGCTGGTCAGAGTTGAGACTCTAAGCTAGGAAAGGGCTCAAGCTTCCCCCACCGTAGGAACTCTGGTCAGAACTCAGTGAAGCCGTGCAGGGGAAGTTAGGGACGTTGCACTGGCCCTGGCCTCTCTCCTCCCTTCCACTGTAGCCTGGGAGCATCTGTCTCATGCAGCTACCTGGGAGGCAGACCTGGGAATGTCTCCCTTGGGAAGACAAGAAGACCATGTGGGCCCGGGCAGGCCCAGGACGGCTGAGGGCAGGCTGGAGGCTGACCTCTCTCTCCTCTTCACAGGTGAAAGATGGGGTTTGGAGTTTCCACATCAAGGTCATAGGGCACATCAGAAGATGAGACCTCACTGTCCCTTTGTCCTCTGGAATAGCTCTTCTGAGATCCATTTCACTCACTTCCGCATCAGCTAATTGCTGTCCTCTCCTAGCTCCAGTAAGCCTCCTCTGGCTTCATGTGCCAAGGTGAAAATCTGTTTCAAGGGATTGTTTTAGAAATGGTGGGTGTTGGTGGGAGTGTAAATTAGTTCAACCGTCGTGGAAGACAGTGTGGCAATTCTTCGAAGACCTAGAGGCAGAAATACCATTTGACCCAGGAATCCCATTTCTGGGTATATACCCAGAGGAGTAGAAATCATTCTGTTATAAAGATATATGCACGCGTATGTTCATTGCAGCACTATTCACAATAGCAAAGATGTGGAATCAACCCAGATGCCCATCAATGAAAAATGTGATACATGGGAGACCAACGTGGGCAGATCACAAGGTCAGGAGATCAAGACCATCTTGGCCAACACAGTGAAACTCCGTCTTTACTAAAAATACAAAAAATTAACTGGGCCTGGTGGCACGCGTCTGTAGTCCCAGCTACTTGGGAGGCTGAGGCGGGACAATTGCTTGAACTGAGAGGCGGAGGTTGCAGTCAGCGGAGATGGTGCCACTGCACTCCAGCCTGACTCCGTCTCAAAAAAGAAAAGAAAATATGATACATATACACATGGAATACTATGCAGCCATATAAAGGAATGAGATCATGTCCTTTGCAGGCACATGGATGGAGTTGGAAACTATTATCCTCAGCAAACTGACGCAGGAACAGAAAACCAACACCTCATGTTCTCACTTATAAGTGGGAGCTGAATGATGAGAACACATGGACACATGGAGGGGAGGAATGCACTGAGGCCTGTCAAGAGTTGAGAGTGTGGGGTGGGAGAGCACCAGGAAGAGAACTAACGGACACGGGGCTCAATGCCGAGGTGATGGACGATCTGTGCAGCAAACCACCATGATACATGTTTATGTATCAAGCCTGCACGTCCTGCACATGTCCCCCAGAACTTAAAAGTTGGAGGAAAAAGCAGAAGCAGTGGGTAATGGTAGGTTTGGAGGAAGAGAAGGAGACATTCTAAGTGGCCTCAGGTCTGACTGCAACCCACCCCTCCTTGGAAACGTTAAACCCTTGACCCGAAGCGTGGATCAAAAAAAAAGTTATCTTTTCTCTCGGTTTGCATTCACGCCTGCAGAACCGTTCACTGCACCTGCATGGGCCCCTGTGTCTGCCAGAGTCCACCGACGGACCAGGCGCAGGCTCCACATCAGACAGCTGCAGCTCCTGCAACGCCCTGCAGCTATGTGCAGAGCAGGTTCGGTGCCGTGGCGCTGGACACAGAGACAGTGTGTGGATTGTTTCCATCTTCCGAGGGGAGCTTTCCACAAGTTTTCCAAGGGCCCTTTCAGCTGCGGTCTAAATTCAGGGCCTTGGCACCACCCCAGGGAGGAAGCTCATTTACTTTGGCACCTGGGCATTTCCTAGGTAGCCCCAGCTCCAAATGCATGGAATTGGGCTTTGCTGAGGTCCGCGGTAGGAATTCTCCACGCTGTCAAGGCAGATGGAGATTGTGGTTGCCCGAGCTGTTGGGGACCTCCCATTCTCCTTCTCTAGAGTTCCTCCCCTGCTGGCTTTGAGGTTTAAGGGAGTTGCCCACAGAAGAACGTTTGATGAGGGGTTCATGCTGGTCGGATCATGGAGGGTGTTACAAATACTCAAATTTTCCTTGCAGATATTTTCCTCTCCAAAAATTAGAGAAAATGCATAGTGCTCCTTTTGGGAATCTTTTCAAAAAATATATGTAAAGAATGATTTTCACAAACCAAGAAACCAAATTTTTTCTTCGGGCACAGCCAGGTGAGGCCAAATATATGCCCAATGGTGGCAAATGGATGGACTGGTTTCTATCATAACAGTCTCTGAACGTGTACAAATTGGACAATTAACTTACTCTTATATTTGGCAGAGAAAGGAGAGGTGGAGTTGCTGACACCCGTTACTTTCCCAAAGCTGCCCTCAGAAGCAGGTTCATCACTCGGGTGCCACTTGTGCTAGTGCTCACGCTATCAACTCAAGCTTCTCTCTCCTATCTTTGCACCCAGAAAAACAACGGTGGTCATGGAGAAGACATGCCAGAGGCTGTCCCTCCGCCAGCATTAGTGGAAAGATCGCGTTTCACCCAAGGGCTCAGCCCTGCAACCTCTCTCTCTCTCTCCCTCTCTCTCTCTGTCTCTCTCTCTTTCACTGCCTCTCTCTCTCTGTCTCTGTCTCTCTCTGTCTCTCTCTCCCTGTCTGTCTCTCTCTCCCTCTCTCTTTCTCTGTCTCTCTTTCGCTGCCTCTCTGTCTCTGTCTCTCTCTGTCTCTCTCTCCCCCCTCTCGGCCCGAGTTCCCCAGGGAGCAGAGCACTAAGCCACACTGGCGCTGGCCTTCCTTTATGCCACTGGCCGAAGGGTGCGTGCAGGGCTGCGCTGGGTGGTGTCTCAGAGGTCTGAGCTTCCATCCCCGTTTCCTTCATTCACTGCCAGATACTGACTTGCTCATTTCTCTCAAAGGGATGACAACCAGAGTTTGTCTTCAAATTTCGTTGCTGTGTGGGATTTTATAAACTGCTTTATCCTTGTTTTTGACCTTGTGGTGTTTTTATTGACTTTGGCGGGGAGCGGGGCCGGACCTTGGAAGTGAGAGGCGGTAGAAACTGAGTGCTTTCTCTAGCTGATGACAAGCAATTCAGACTCCATTCTTGCCCTCGGCTTCATATTTGTTAGTTATGTTTTTGCACAAGATAAAATTCCAAAAAGGAAAGTAGCTTAAAATTTAGACAGGGTTTCATTTTAGTATTAAAGCATTTTGTATGTCAGTTTTCAAAAAGTGGAGTCCTGGCCGTGTGCAGTGGCTCATGCCCGTAATCCCAGCACTTTGGGAGGCCAAGGCTGGTGAATCACCTGAGGTCACGAGTTTGAGACCAGCCTGGCCAACAAGGGGAAATCCCATTTCTACTAAAAAAAATAATAATAATACAAAATTTAGCTGGGCATGGTGGTGGGTGTCTATAATCTGAGCTACTCGGGAGGCTGAGGCAGAATCGCCGGAACCCGGGAGGCAGAGGTTGCAGCGAGTCGAGATGGCACCATCGCACTCCAGCCCAAGCCCTATCTCAAAAAAAGAAAAAAGAAGGTGGAGTCCTTATTTAACGGGAGGGACAGGCTTCCTGCCTCCCTGCTCCCACAGCCTCGGGACAGACTTCACGGCCTGCGCAGTCATCACACCCACTGTCGTTAGTCTCGGTGGATTGTCTCCTCCCTGGTCTGAGCTCCCAGGGAACAAGGATTGGCATGCTGCCTCCTCTACCCTCCACCCGGCGGAGTGCCTCGTCCGTGCCAGCGCTCCACAGGTATTTGTTGGATGAAGAATACACAGCAATAAAGAATGCCAGCACCTTTTTTTTTTCTTTTTCAGGAGACTACCCCAAGGGAGAGTGGAATTGGGCAAGAAATGAATGTGCAGTCTCTGGGCTTGAGGTCTGCGCTCCAGCCTGTGCCTGCCCGCCCTGGCCACTCCGCCCTAACGTCTAGTTCTGCCTTCTGGGACATGGCTTTACAAGCTGTGCACCATGCTCAGGAAGTCAGTCAAGTGGTCAGTGGGTCAGTTACCCCGCCCAGCGCCACCCATGCAAATGCACAAGCATTTCCTCTTTGACTGACCCACTTTGGCTAAGGCGTGGGCAGAACCACACGACCCTTCCACCAAGGATGATGAAGTGCATGACTGTGTTTTCATGTGAGCAAGCGTTGTGAAGCCAGGAACTTTCCTCTCCCTCACATTTCAGACCACGTGCATTTGTGTTTTGTTTGCTTCCTCATGCAGGAGGCAGCAGTGAGGGCAGGGGAGAGACAGGCAGAGCAGCGGCCTTCAGTGGGTCGTCCGGAGAGGACCTAGAGCTTCCAGAACAGCATCGGATGCACACAAAGGCCACAGAAATGGCTGACACTCGTGTTTAGGTAATTAGTTTCCCTGGTGCGAAATCTAGGTCAACCTCGATGCTCAATGCCTTTTGCACAGGGATTCTTAATTCAGGGGTCCATAAAGTGAATAGAAGAATTGTATCATTTTTTTCCTTCCCACTAACTTCTGACTGCAATTTAGCATTTTCTTCAATTATGATGCAAGCAACAATTGCCAGTATTAGCCCTATCTGTGACATGACCCATACAAACCACAGATTTCTTTTCTTTCTTTCCTTCTGTCTCCCTTTCTTTCTTTCCTTCCTTCTTTCTTTCCCCTCTCCTTTCTTTCTTTTTCTCTCTTCTTTCTTTCTTTTTCTCTCCTTCTTTTACTTTCCTTCTGCCTTTTCTTCCTTTCTTTTTTCTTCCTTTCATCGTTCTTTCTATTTCTTTCTTTTTCTCACTCTCTCCTCTTTGTTTCCTTTCTTTCTTTCAATTCAAACAATCCTACAGCATTTACTGTCATCTTGTAATGACATAAGGGTAATCAAAACAATGTGAATCAATGTTCGTGTTAGACAAAGGACATCTCAGAAACAAGGTGCATCCTTCTTAACAATTTCCCACTTCATTGATCATTTCTAGTTGGAGACACTTTGTAGCAGAATAATTTTATCTTCTTTTAGCTTGGACCCAGTTGTTTTCTTGACATTGTTTTAGAAGGAATCTCTTCTGCATCAGGTAATACAAGTTTCCATGGGCACCAGCAGGGGGCTTTTGGAGGCTTCTGCTGCCAGCTTGAGAGAGGCAGTGGCTGTTTCCTGCCAGCTCATCCCCGTCACTTGGACCACTTTTGGCCTGGGCCAGTTCAGGAAGCTAATCTATCACCCATCAAGCAGCAGCCACACCTTCCCCAGTGAGGCCTGACTAGCAGATTCGGGGAGAAGGCTTCTGCAATCATTTTCTGGGGCTGGTGTAACAAAGTCCTGCCGACTGGGTGGCTTAAACAATGAAGATGTATTGTCTCACCATTCTGGAGGCCACAAGGCTAAGGAGGAGGTATGGGGAGGCTTCGTTCCTTCAGAGGCTGGGAGAGCGACTCTGCTCCTGCTTCTGGGGCTTTGCTGCAATCTTTGGCATTCCTTGGCTTGTAGAAACGTCATCCCGATCACTGCCTTCATCTGCACATGGTGTTCTTCTTCGTATGTGCACGTCTGTGTCCAAACGTCCTTCTTCCATAAGGGACAGGAGTCACATTGGATTAGAGGCACACCCTGTTCCTACATGACCTTACCCTAACTCAGTTAATTCTACCTGTGATGGCTTCACTTCCAAATAAGCTCATCTTCTCAGTAGGACTTCAGTGTATGTATTTTGGGGGACACAAATCGGCCCCCCTTTGAAGTGTGTGTCTTCCTTCAGGACTCTCAGCCTCAGGCTGTCCTTTAGTGATGTGTTTTACCCCTTCGTCACTGACCCCGGTCCACAGGTGTTGTGTTTTACTCTAATTTGGTCTTGTGGTCTCTCTCAGGAGAGTGGCCATGAACGTCAGTCCTGCCCTTGAGGGGGCTCCAGGGAACTTCGCCATGGATGTTTATAGTGAGTCCTTCATGGGGTACCTCCTTATCCTGGCAGACAGCCTAATGTTTAAAAGTGTGACCCATGGCCAGGTGTCCCCCTCACAGAACACCTGCTGATGCTGGCAGGTCCCCTCATGGCTCTTGTCTGACCTGTGTCCAGTTTATTCCTGCCAAGATGGCTGTGCTCTCTCTCTCTCTCTCTCTCCCTCTCTTTTTTCTGAGACAGTCTTGCTCTGTTGCCCTGACTGGACTGCCAAGACATGATCTCGGGTCACTGCAACCTCCGCCTCTTGGGTTCAAACAATTCTCCTGCCTCAGTCTCCCGAATAGCTGGGACTACAGGTGCCCGCCACTATGCCTGGCTAATTTTTGCACTTTTAGTAGAGACGGGGTTTCACCATGTTGGCCAGGATGGTCTCAATCTCTTGACCTCGTGATCTGCCCGCCTCAGCCTCCCAAAGTGCTGGGATCACAGGCGTGCGCCACCGTACCCCACCTAAGACAGCCGCTCTCTAGGAGAGCCCTGACCAGGAGAGGAGTCAGGGGAGAAGCGGAAGGTGCAGCTCCACAGAAGCAGTTCATCACACACAGACCCCAGACGGGACAGGGCAGTGGCACACCTGGCGGGACCCACGGGAAGAAGAGGGTGCCATCCATGACATGCAAGTTCAACCAGTGGGTGGGGCACGAGAGACAGGGGAATGGGATGTGTGGGACGAAGCCTTTACGAAGGTCCAGGGCGTTACCCACTCAGGTTCTGTATGCTCAGGGGCGCAGCGGTGGCTGAGGCCTCACTCTCTAAGGGCTGGAAGTGTGATAGTGGACACTGAGAAGGGAGAAATGTGTTGGTTAAGTGCTGTAGGACTGCTTTACTGAGAAGGTGACTCTTTTTTTTTTTTTTTTTTTTGAGACAGAGTCTCACTCTGTCACTCAGGCTGCAGTGCAGTGGCGCGATCTCAGCTCACTGCAACCCCTCTGCCTCCCCGGTTCATACAATTCTCCTGCCTCAGCCTCCTGAGTAGCTGGGATTACAGGCGGGTGCCACCACGCCTGGCTAAGTTTTGTATTTTTAGTAGTGACAGAGTTTCACCATGTTGGCCAGGCTGGTCTTGAACTCCTGACCTCATGATCCGCCCACCTTGACCTCCCAAAGTGCTGGGATTATAGGCATGAACCATCGTGCTCAGCCTTTGTTTGTTTGTTTTTTTTTTAGACAGGCTCCCTCTGTCACCCAAGCTGTAGTGCAGTGGTACCATCTCAACTCCCTGCAGCTTCTGCCTTGACGGCTCAAGAAATCCTCCCACATCCGCCTTCCCAGTAACTGGGACTGCAGATGCACACCACCACACTCAGCTAACTTTTAATTTTTTGGGGGGCCAGGCCCAGTGTCTCATACCTATAATCCCAGCACTTTGGGAGGCCGAGGCGGGTCGATTGCTTGAGTCCAGGAGTTTGAGAGCAGCCTGGGAAACTAGCTTGTCTCTAGAAAAAAAAAAAAAAATAGCTGAGTGTGGTGACCTGCACCTGTGATCCCAGCTACTTCAGAGGCTGAGATAGGAGGATTGCTTGAGCTCAGCAGGGTTGAAGCCACAGTGAACCATGAATGCATCACTGCGCTCCAGTTTGGGCAACAGAGCAAGATCCTGCCTCAAAAAAACACTGAGATTTCATTATGTTGCCCAGAGGGGTCTCAAACTCCTGAGCTCAAGCTCCTAAGCCACTGTGCCCAGTGTGAAGGTAACTCTTAAATCTAACTCTTGAACTCTGAGTCTTGGAGGAGAACAAACCAGAAAGAGAATGAGGAAAGAACATTCTAGAAAGAAGAAAGAAATGGAACAAAGACATGAAATAAACTGGGCGTGGTTTGTTAGGAAAACCCCGTTAGGAAAGGTTGAAGGAAGTAACAGTGTTAAACCTAGAAAAGAGATCATGTTTCTCAACACATAGGGTTCCCTTGTCCTTAAACTGCTTGTGTTCTGAAACCATGCGGAGTTACGGTAGAACTTCCAGAATGTCATGCTCCCAGAATGTCAGCAAGTGTGCACAGGTCACGTGCACAGGCAGTGACTCCTGCATTAGGACTGCCACCTGGGCAGGAGCAGAGCAGAGACGTCCCTCTGTTATAAGGTGCAGTGTGGCATCTGAGATTTTCAAGTGTCACACGACTATACGTCTTAGGGATAGTAGGACAGAATATGCATGGAGTGAAAAGTTGAGTTGTAAGAAGGCCCGCTTTTATGGAAACTCAAGGCAGGGTAATATTAAGAACATGTGCTTTGGAGTCAGTATGACCTGAGGGTTCACTTATAGCTAAACATAGCACAAGTACCAAACCTGGAGAGTCTCAATTTCCTCATCTCTAAAACACAGAAGGAGAGAAAGTATGTGAAGTTCACATTTGATACTAAGACCATAGCTGTGAACAAGGAGGATCATTAAAGCTACAGCGTGGCTCCTCGCTGAGCCATCTGAGACACAGCAATCCCTAGTGTCAAGAATGTCCCACGCAAACACTGAAAAGTGGCTGGGCGTGGTGGCACACACCTGTCATGCCAGCACTTTGGGAGGCTGAGGCAGGCGGATCACTTGAGCTCAGGGGTTTGAGACCAGTCTGGGCAACATGGTGAGACCCCATCTCTACTAAAAAGAAAAAAGAAATTAATTAGCTGGGTATGGTGGTGTGTGCCTGTAGTCCCAGCTACTCAAGAAGCTGTGGCAGGAGAGTCACTGGAGTTAGGGAGTTTGAAGCTGCAGTGAGCTATAATTGCACAACTGCATTTTAGCCTGAGCAACAGAGCGAGACCCTGTCTAAAGAAAAAGCAAACAAAGCCCTGAAAAAAATGATAGTTTGTAATCTCAGTGCTCCCCAAACTTTTTTGACCTTGTATATATTACAAATCTTTGAATACGTACCACAGAATTCGGTGCATTTATTTACTAACAAATTTTGTTTAAGTATATTACTATACTAATATCTATTATGAAACCAACAAGATTTAAAAGTATGAGATGAAGACAAACAATAATGAAAATAAACTGTTTTACTTTGTTAATGGTACCCAAAGCCCTGGTAGATTTACCTATGAGGACATATGAACCTTTTCACTCCCCTAGCCATCAAATATTCTGTTTCACTTCCACAGAGCGAGCAAGTTATTGGAGGAAGCAAGCAGGTGCCACGTGCCCCTCATGGCCTTACCTCTGCAGTTGTGCATCATGGCCTTCCCTGTATTCAATGGACCACACAGGGCATCCCTGGCTCAGTATGGGAGGGGTCTGAGCCGGCACAGACATCAGGGATCGAGGATCTTTGGGGACCGTGGGAGGCTGACTACCACAGGGAAGCTCCTGAAGAATGTGCCAGAAAAATGGGAGAATAGGCTGGGGGCAAAGAAAATGTAAGACCCAGGAGGCAGAGACTCCAACACAATAACGTAAAAAAGACCAGAATCGAGCCTGCATGGCAGCCTTGGAAAACAACCAGATCCAATCATAGGTGGAGGATGGAGGATGCTGAGAGGGAGGTCTCCATGACAAATTAAAAATAATAAAAAGCAGATAGACTAGTGGCTACACTTAAGCATTTGCAAGTTGGGTGATACAATATAATAGGGGAAATGAAGTCTTCCATTTAGAGACAACTATACTGACAAAAAACAAGACAATTGTTAAATCCAAGAAAAACTTAACATTTTGAAAGAAGGAAAATATAATAGCAGTGAATTGCTTAGGCTTTGCGGTGAATATTATTTACACAAACACAGTAATGTCAATACCTTTATTGATTTAGCTAAAGATGGGATATAATAATTGGGAGGATGGCAGAGAGGAAACAGGGGTGGGGAATACAGGAGCACTAGATCTTCGTCCAGCACAACAGAAAATCAATAGGTTACATCCAAGCTAAAGAAAACTCCTCACATTAGCATACTACTTAGAAATCTAGAAATAAGCATGAAATGAAACAGTCAAATAATTGAAAACCATCTCCTTTGAGGATTAGCACCAGGGGTGGGGGAGATAAAAGGTGGGCAGGAAACAACCATTTCTGGTTATAAGCCATTTGGTACTATTTAATTTTGTCATATAAAAAAATAAGACTAATGCAAACAATATGTATGAAGTAGAACGCCCATGAACCAGAAACTAGCATTTCTGAGCTCCTGCATCATACTTTGAAATCACCGCATTCATGGCTGCAACTATTTATTTATTTAGAGAATAAACTGCCATTGTGACTCAAATAAAAAATGTTTCCTGGGGAACATTTGAATAAATTTGGTCAATAGCTGTCTTTCTTTAGTGATAATTTCAGATCAACCTTATTGCTTTATCCTACAGATGTGCTTCAAAAACGAGATACTAGAACAACACGAGGCTTCTGCCTGAATTATCACTTTAAGTTTGATTCAAATGTGTTTAATGCATGCATAGGTATAACGTTCTTAAATAGAAGACAAACTGCATAAAATGTTTAAGATAAGGCCAAAGAACTCAAGGAAATGACTCCATTGCTCCACCTTGGCCAAAGCTCCTTTTTTCCTTTAAAGACTTCTGTGGCCCATGCTCCCTCCCTTCTGACTCAGGGACATTTTGGAAAATGCCGAGACGCAGAGCATGGAGGTTGGCCCTTTAAAGACACATCTTGCAATCCAGAGTAGGGTGTGAAAGGCAAGGCAATAGAATGAAGGGTGAAAATACAGAACTTCCATGCATATTTAAACCTTATATTAAAAATAAATGAATCATGACTACTGTTACACGTATGGGTCATCACTGACACTATCATTAGGCCAGGTGCCTCCTGTCACTGTGAACCCCAAGGGAAGAGTTCCACAACATCGCAGGGCAGGGGGTGGCAATGCCCCTCATTCATTTGTTCTCTGGTGAGTTTCCAAGGCGTTGCTGTTTCTGTGTAACCACGGGAGTGGTTTCCAAGATTATAGTACCAAATTTCACCGAAAGGATTCTCATGGAATAGACAAGTCAACACTAATAATGCAAGCCCAATAAACAACCAACCAGAAAGTAGTACTATGGACAAGTGGCCCCAGAGTGATTCATCAACTCTATAATGATATGGTAGAAAAAAGACCTTTTATATTTTATAAGAAGTTGGTCTAAAAAATTCAAAATCTTCAAGAAAAGACTCAAATTAGGCACTTGGATCCACTTTCTGAAACAAAGAACCTTAACCTAAGTGTATAGGGTGCCTTGGGAAATTGGCTATTTGGCTGTATAAAGCTTCCTGGAAGAGCAAGACATTTTCAAATTGAGTATCTAGGACATGAAAATAGACCTTTATAATTGGTGTAATGAAGGAGATGCTATTTATTTCTAGATTTCTAAACAGTATACTTACAGAACTATTTTGTTATCTGGAACATTATCTATTGATTTTCTGTTTTGCTAGATGGAGATTTAGTGCTTCTCTAGTTCCTGAGAATTTCTAGGGAATAGAGAAGCACTATTTCACCTTCCTCCGCTCTTAACCACCCTCACAGTAGTTTTATCCCACTTTTAGTCAAATCACTGAAGGTACAGGTATTGACTTTAGTATGTTCCTGTAAATAACATTCACTGCAAAACCTTCATAGTCCACTTTGATCATGTTTTCATTCTTGCAAAATGTTTTGTTTTCCTGAAATTATCATGGTGTTCCTTTCTATATACTGAGACTTAATTTTTTTCTGCTTAGGATTATTTATCCGAGGATTTTTTTTAATGCTGAAGAATATCAGATAGTATGTCATTTTATTGTTGTTTATATTTCTCTAAAGACCCCCCATTGTGCCCATTCTCCACATACAATCTAAACCGTTTGCTTTGTAGGCAATGTTATACTGTATTATTCTAGGCTAATCGCAGGACTAGATGGAAAATGAGTTGGAGCAAGACCTCCCAGAGGCTGGTTTGCCACAAGGAGTTTGATTCCTTTAAGTCACTGGAGAACCATAATAAGTGATCAGATGAAATTAGTGTTTGACAGTGTCATTGTGCCAGACAGAGTAACTGTGGGTCATGTAGGCCGTGCTATCCTGAAGTTCGTGGTTTCAGGCTGCTTTTACCTGTGCACTCTTCTTCCTTAGAACCATACATACATTTAGGTGATACAAGCAATGATGTAGAGTAAGCAAATGCTGATCCTGAATCTAACTCTCAGGCACTTACAATAGGAGGAAAGCAATCTGATGAAAAGTAATGGATAAGGAATATTCAATGTCACAGAAATTCAAAGTTCGGGTCAATGTAAATGTCTAAATTTCTTCATACATTTAACATTTTTCAACACTCCATGTCAGAATAGGCATTATTTAAAATGTCAAACTTTGGACCAGGTGCGGTGGTGCACACCTGGGATCAGCAGTTTGGAGGGCTGAGGTGGATGGATCACTTGAGCTCAATTTTGAGATCAGCCTGGAAAACAGAGTGAAACCTCATCTCTACAAAAAAAAATAATAATAAATTAGCCAAGCGTGATGGTGTGTGCCCGTAATCCCAGCTACTTGGGGAACTGAGGCGGGAGAATCACTGAAGCCCAGCAGGTGGAGGCTGTGGTGAGCTGTGGTGGCACCACTGTACTCCTGCCTGGGCAACAGAGTGAGGAGACTCAAAAAAATAAAAATAAAATGTAAAGTATAAAGTTGGAAATAAAGCTAATCAGGACCACTCAAAAGACTACTGAGCCAACTTGAATTTTAAAGGCAAGAGAGAATGGGAGAAAATTTGTTCTGATGGCCACATCACAGCAGGCAGAACCAGGAGAGCCAGCACCCCACTCTTTGCGCCCCGCAACCTACTTTTGTCCTCTTCTATGTTTTTTTCTATGTACATTATTACAGTTGTATTATCATACATACTGTACTGTCTTATAGTACTTTATAATTTTCCGATGCTTTCACAGAAATCCTTAAGCCTTTTGACAGCATGTTTGGTAGCTAGATAGGATCAGCTGTGTAATTCCCGTTTCTGTAGGTAGGGAACTGGGACCGAGAGAGGCTTACTGGCTCTCTGAGAGTTCCATCCAGTTGGCAGCTTCAACAGCTTGGAGGAGTGAAGTCCTTAACTGTAGATGGTTTTATCTTTGTCCCCCAAAACTCCTTGTCTTTCTTTCTCATTTTACCTTCAGTTCTTTTTTCTCCCTCTTCTTGAACACAACTATACAATGATGTATATTATTATAGCAGAGATCTGTTGTTGATATTTATGAAGTTTGTTTTCTATTGTTACTCACTCTAAACAATTAAACAACATTTTAATAATTGTGAACACTGCTACATATAATCACATTTAATATTTTAATATAAATATAAATTAAGATATATCATAATTTATATTTTAAAAATATATAACATTTAATAATTTTAATCAAATAATTTTAAATAATAATTTAAAATATTTTAAAAGTAAAATTGTTTTTTTCTTAAACTCATTCTTTTTACTTTGTATATGGTTCTTAATTTTTTTCCCCAGCTCTGCCCTGAGATTCATGCAGGTATTGGTGAGGGGGATTCCCACTCCTCAAGTAAAGTCTAAATGGGTCCCCTCGGACCTCTCGCTCACATGTTCAGCTTTGTGATTCAGAAAACCTGGCACTCATCATTCTGAATGTATACAAGAATTTAGGAATTCAGGCTGGGGCAAGGGTTACCTACTTCCCCAAAAGATTCTTTGACCTATGAAAGGGTTTCCCACAGAATCTGTATACATGTCAAGCTAATTGTATTTTTAATTCAATTCAATTCAGTTGTCATCAAAACAACTTAAGGAAATCACGTTTTCTGGGTTCTGGTTTATTCCAGCAGCCTGTGCGGAGCTACGAAGCCTGACCACACAGTGGTGCTAACACCCTTCGATGACATGGGGCAGCTCCGCAGCGCTGCTCCTGGAGACAGTGTGAAGGAGGCAGTGGCCCTCCAAGCAGCAAGGAGTTCTGTGGAAATGAGGCAGCGACTTTGCTTGAGCTCTGCCTGCTTTAGGGAAGAATGAGGCTGCCATCTCATGATGAAGACGGTCCCAGCAGTAACCCATCACCATATTACCTGCATCTGTTTTGGTTACTGTTTGTTGAGTTCCAGGGCATCAGCCCTCCCAGCTCACAAGTAAAGAATATCTCCACATGCATGAAAAATTGTCCTGAGTGGCGGCTGCTGGACTCCGATGTGACACAGACAATTCTCTGTAGGTGACTGTGCCTTGTGGACCTAATCCTGCGTCATAGATTGTCCACCTGGGGTCAGTTTGGCCCATGCACATGTTTTTTTTCACTTGTAAGTTTTGTAAAACTTGTTAACTTTCGTAAACATAAGTATCAACATTTTAGAATGAAAAGCGTCTCCATTTCTTTTTAAAAACAGGAAAATCTGGCCGCATCACCCCAAATTCTTGCAGGGCAGCTGTGGGGCTGGACTGGACGTGTGCTCCTCAGATTTTGTGGAGCCACTGGCCAGCCTGGCATGTGCAGGTCCTGCTTGGACTCCACAGGATTAGAGTGAGTGACGCTTGTCCTAATGTCTTCCCTTAGGGACCTCGTCCCCTACTCAGCCCAGGCTGTATGCATTGGTCTGCCTTGGAGTGTCTGTATGTGTGTTTTCTGGGGAGGAGTTCAATGAATTCTCTATGATTTGCTTATCGTTTTAGTAAAAATTGTAATTGGCATATTTGAGGTTTATGACATGTTATGAGACATGTATAGATAGTATAGCAGCTACTACTGTGAAGCAAATTATCATATCCATCACCTCACATTAAAATCTACTTATTTAACAGAAACCCCCAATACAATACAATCTTGTTAGCTGAAGTCCTCATGTTCTGCATTAGATCTCCGGATGTATTCAGCCTACCTAGCTGGTACTTTGTATCCCTGGATCTACATTTTCCATTTTCCTCCACACTCCTTTGTCCCTGGTAACAATGGTTTCAGTCTCTATCTCTGTATATTAGACTTAAAAAAAAATTCTACATGTAAGTGAGATCATGCAGTATTTTCTTTCTGCGCCTGGCCTATTTCACTTACCGTAGTGTCCTTCAGGTTCATCCATGCGTGGCAAATAGCAGGATTTGAATCCTGCCTTTTGAAGGCTGAATAATATTCCACTGATATACATATGCCACATTTTCTTTATCCATTTGTCCTCCAACGGATGCTTAAGCTGTTTCCATCTCTTGATCATGGTGAATAATGCTGCCATGAACATGGCAGTGCAGATATCTTGACAAGGCGGTGATTTCATCTCTTTTGAGTATATCCCCAGAAGAGGAATTGCTGGATCATGTCATAGTTTTGTTTGCAATGTTTTTAGGAATTTCCATCCTGTTTTTTATAATGTTCCAATCTACATTCCCACCAGCAATGTACGAGGGTTCTCTTTTCTCCACACCCCATCAACATTTGTTACCTCTGATCTTCTTGATAATAGCCATCCTAACAGGTATGAGGCAACATCTCATAGTGGTTTTAATTTCCATTTCCCTGATAGTTTATGATGTTGAGCACTTTTTCATATACCTGTTGGCCATTTTTATATCTTCTTTGGAGAAAAGTCTGTTCAAGTCCTTTGCCCATTTTTAACTGGAGTATTTGTTTTTCTGCTATTGAGTTGTAAGAGTTTATTATCAAAGTTGGGCATTAACCCCTTATTAGAGATGTGGTTTGCAAATCTTTTTCCAGTCTGTAGGTGGGCTTCTCATTTTGTTCATTGTTTACTTTGTTGTGCAGGAGCATTTTTGTTTGACAGAGTCCCATTGATTTATTTACTTTTGCTTAAGTAACCTGAGCTTTTGGTATAATATTTAAAACATCATTTCCAAAACCAGTGTCCAGGAGCTTGTCTCCTATGTTTTTTCCTAAAAATTTTATGGTTTCAGGTCTTACATACAAGTATTTTATCTGTTTTAATTCCTATATATGGTGTAAGATAAAGGCCCAATTTTATTCCTTTGCATGTAGAAATCAAGTTTCCTTAGCACCATTTATTGAAGAGCCATATACCCTCTTGGTGCCCTTGTGGAAAATTAGTAGACCATATATGTTGGATTGATTTCTGGCCTCTGTACATTCTGTTCCACTGGTCTATGTGTCTTTTTTATGCCAGCACCATTAAGATTCACTTATCCTTAAGTCCTCACTTCCTTCTGCCAAATTCCTGAATGAGGCAGACTCTTAAAAACCACGTGTACTGGAGGATAGTCAAAGCACTATCATCTAGTCCTTTGAAATAGCTGATAATCTTCCACGTGTGGTTCCGTAAGATGGGGACCTCACTCCTCAAACTTGATAGGATCATCAAGGACAGGCACACCTCATTTATCGCCCTCTGCTTTGTTGCACT
Organism: Plecturocebus donacophilus; assembly: GCA_004027715.1. NCBI lineage: Eukaryota > Metazoa > Chordata > Mammalia > Primates > Pitheciidae > Plecturocebus > Plecturocebus donacophilus. The sequence continues at coordinate 34,382 of PVKP010017461.1, forward strand.
TCACAGGTAATGCATTTTTCACGAAATGAAGGCTAGAGGCAACCCTGTGTCGAGCAAGTCTATTGGTATAATTTTTCCAACAACATCTGCTCACTTCATGTCTTTATGTCACATTTTAAAAATTCTTTTTTTTTTTTTGGATCATACTTAAATTTTTTCTCCCAAATTTAAGTTCAGGAGTACACGTGCAGGATGTGCAGGTTTGTTACACAGATAGATGTGTGCCATGGTGGTTTGCTGCACAGATCATCCCATTATTACTGGTGGGAGGTATCCGAGTTACCAGCAGTGAATCCGTATGGGTCTGCAGCAACCTAAGTTCTTGCCTCCTCAGAAGAAAGAGTTAGACTGAAGGGCGAAGGGCAGAAAAAGACACCAAAGGAGACTTTCAGAGCAGGAATGCAAGTTTATTTTAAAAGGCTTTAGAACGGGAAAGAAAGAAAGGAAAGAGAAGAAAGAAAGAGAGGAAGGAAGGAAGGAAGGAAGGAAGGAAGGAAGGAAACTATGCTTGGAAGAGACCCAAGTGGGCACTTAGATCAAGTGCTCTGTTTAACCTTATTTCCAGGACTTTATAGGCTGGCCCCTTTCCCACGATTCTTCCCTTAGGATGGGGTGCTAGCATGTGCAGTGCCCTCCTTACCCTTGGGAGGAGAGCACGTACCGTGTGGTTAGGAAGTTGTATGAATGATCGTCTGAGACTTTCTTCCCTTTTCTGGTGGTATGTCCCCACAAGGCCGTATTGCACCATTTGTCTTAATGCACATGCCCAGGAAGTTGTTTCTCCCTGGCATAGGAATTCAATCAGCACTTTAATTGGGCAGGTGTTGACCATCAGGAAATGGTGCCTTCCTGGCACTGGCTTCCAATTTATTGCTTTTAGAGAGGCAATGTGATAATTGCCAAAGCATTATCCAACATTCCTAGTGGGTGGAAAAGAGTCCTCTCCGGTCCCACTTATGTCTGTCTAACTACCGGAAATACCATCGCTAGCTAATCTTCCTGACGCTCTTCCTGCTCCCACCTCACACCCTCTGACAAGCCCCAGTCTGTTTTGTTCCTCACCATGTGTCCATGCATTCTCATCATTCAGCTCCCACTTATAAGTGAGAACATGCAGTATTTGGTTTTCTGTTCCTGCATTAGTTTGCTGAGGAAAATGACCTGCATCTCCATCCATGTCCCTGCAAAGAACATGATCTCATTCCATTTTATGGTTGCATGGTATTCCATGGTGCATATGTACCACATTTTCTTTATCTGGTCTATCACTGATGGGCATTTAGGTTGATTCCATGTCTTTGCTATTGTGAATAATGCTGCAGTGAACATATGTGTGTATGTATCTTTATAATAGAATAATTTATATTCCTTTGGGTATATGCCCAGTAATGGAATTGCTAGGTCAAATGGTATTTCTGCCTCTAGGTCTTTGAGGAATCACCAAACTGTCTTCCACAATGGTTGAACTAATTTACACTCCCACCAAAAGTGTAAAAACTTTCCTTTTTCTCCACAACCTTGTTAGCATCTGTTATTTTTTGACTTTTTAATAATCTCTGTTCTGACTGGCTTGCAATGGTATCTATCGCATTGGGGTTTTGGTTTTGATTTGCATTTCCCTAATGATCAGTGATGTTGAGCTTTTTTCATGTTTGTTAACTGCATGTGTGTCTTCTTTTGAGAAATGTCTATTTATGTCCCTTGCCCAATTTTTTGTTTGTTGTTTGTTTGTTTTTAGGAAGAGTCTTACTCTGTAACCCAGGCTGGAGTGTAGTGGCACTATCTTGGCTCACTGGAACTTCCACTTCCCCGGTTCAAGGGATTCTCATGCCTCAGCCTCCCGAGTAGTTAGGATTACAGGTGCCCACCACCACACCCAGCTAATTTTTGTATTTTTAGTAAGAAACTGGGTTTCACCATGTTGGCCAGACTGGTGTTGAACTCCTGACCTCAGGTGATCCATCCGCCTCGGCCTCCCAAAGTGCTGGGATTACAGGTGTGAGCCACCATGCCTGGCCTCCTTGCCCACTTTTTAATGGTAGTGCTTTTTTTTTCCTGTAAATTTGTTTAAGCATCTTGTAGATGCTGGATGTTAGACCTTTGTCAGATGGATAGATTGCAGAAATTTTCACCATTCTGTAGGTTTTCTGTTCACTCTGATGATAGTTTCTTTGGCTGTGCAGAAGCTCTTTAGTTTAATTAGATCCCATTAGCAATTTTTGCTTTTGTTGCAATTGCTTTTGGTGTCTTTGTCACGAAATCTTTGCCTATACCTATGTCCTGAATGGTATTGTCTAGATTTTCTTCTAGGGTTTTGATAGTTTTGGGTTTTGTATTTAAGTCTTTAATTCATCTCGAGTTCATTTTTGCATATGGTATAAAGAAGGGGTCCAGTTTCAATATTCTGCATATGGCTAGCCAGTTCTCCTAGCACAACTTATTAAATATGGAATCCTCACCTCATTGCTTGTTTTGCTCTGGTTTGTCAAAGATCAGATGGTTGTAGGTATGCAGTCTTATTTCTGGGTTCTCTATTCTGTTCCATTGGTCTATGTGTCTATTCTGTTCCATTGGTCTTCTTGTATCGGTACCATGCTGTTTTGGTTATTGTAGCCTCGTAGTAGAGTTTGAAGTTGGGTAGTGTGATGACTCCAGCTTTGTTCTTTTTACTTACAATTGTCTTGGCTATTTGGGCTCTTTTGAGTCCCATATGAATTTTAAAATAGTTTTCTTTAATTCTGTGAAGAATGTCAACAGTAATTTAATGGAAACAGCATTAAATCTATAAATTGCTTTGGGCAGTATGGCCATTTTCACGATATTAATTCTTTCTATCCATGAGTATGGAATGTTTTTCCATTTGTTTGTGGTGTCATCTCTGATTACTTTGAGCAGTGGTTTGTAGTTCTCCTTGAAGAGGTCCTTTACTTCCCTTGTTAGCTGTATTACTAGGTATTTTATTCTTTTTGCGGCAATTGTGAATGGGAGTTTATTGATGATTTGGCTCTCGGCTTGTCTGCTGTTCATGTATAGGAATGCTAGCTATTTTTGCACATTGATTTTGTATCCTGAGACTTTGCTGTAGTTGCTTATCAGCTTAAGAAGCTTTTGAGATGAAATGATAGGGTTTGCTAGATATAGGATTATGTCATCTGCAAAAAAAGGCAGTTTGACTTTTTCTCTTCTGATTTGAACACAATTTATTTCTTTCTCTTGCCTAATTTTCCCGGCTAGAACTTCCAATACTGTGTTGAAAAGGAATGGTGAGAGAGGGCATCCTTACCCTGTGCTGGTTTACAAGGGGAATGCTTCTAGCTTTTGTCCATTCATTATGATATTGGCTGTGGGTTTGTCATATATGGCTCTTATTATTTTGAGGTATGTTCCTTCAATGCCTAGTTTTTTGAAAGTTTTTAACATGAACAGATGTTGAATTTTATCAATGGCCATTTCTGCATCTATTGAGATAATCATGTGGTTTTTGTCTTTAGTTCTGTTTATGTGATAAATCGCATTTATTGATTTCTGTAGGTTGAACCAACCTTGCATCCTGGGGATGAAGCCTATCTGAATGTTGTAGATTAGCTTTTTGATGTGCTACTGGATTCAGTTTGCCAGTATTTTATTGAGGATTTTTGTATTGATATTCAACAGAACACTGACTTGCAGTTTTCTTTTCTTTCTTTCTTTTTTTTAATCTGCCAGGTTTTAGTATTAGGATGATGCTGGCCTCATAGAGTTAGGGAGGAGTCCCTCCTTTTCCATTTTTTTGGAATAGTTTAGTAGAAATGGTACCAGCTCTTCTTTGTACCTCTGGTAGAATTCTTCATACTTTCTGGGCTTTCTTTGGTTGGTAGACCATTTATTATTGCCTCACCTTCAGAACTCATTATTGTTTCTATTCAGGGATTCAGTTTCTTCTTGGTTCAGTCTTGGGAGAGTGTATGTGTCCTGGAATTTATTCATTTCTTCTAGTTTATGTGCATGGAGGTGTTTATAGTATTCTCTGACGGTTGTTTGTATTTCTGTGGGGTCAGTGATTGTATCCCCCTTATCAATTCTGATTGTGTTTATTTGAATATTCATTCTTCTTTATTAGTCTACCTAGTGGTCTATTTTGTTAATTTTTTCAAAAAACCAGCTCCTGGATTCCTTGATTTTTCGAAGGGTTTTTCGTTTCTCTATCTCCTTCAGTTCAACTCTGATATTGGTATTTCTTGTCCTCTGCTAGCTTTGGAGTTTGTTTGCTCTTGGTTCTCTAGTTTCTTTAGTTGAGACGTTAGGTTGTTAATTTGAGATCTTTCCAGCTTTTTGATGTGGGCATTTAGTGCTATAAATTGCCCTCTTAGCACTGCTTTAGCTGTGTCCCAGAGATTCTGGTATGTTTTATCTTTGTTCTCATTAGTTTCAAAGAACTTCTTGATTTCTGCCTGAATTTCATTATCTACCCAAGAGTCATTCAGGAGAAGGTTGTTCCATTTCCACATAGTTGTATGATTTTGAGTGAATTTCTTAATCTTGAGTTCTAATTTGATGGTAATGTGGTCTGAGAGACTGTTTGTTATTATTTCAGTTCTTTTGCATTTGCTAAGGAGTGTTTTACTTCTGATTACCTGATCAGTTTTAAGGTAAATGCCATGTGGTGATGAAAATAATGTTTACTCTGTTGGGTTTGGGTGGAGAGTTCTGTAAATATCTATGAGGTTTACTTGATCCAGAGCTGAGTTCAGGTCCTGAACATCTTTGTTAATGTTCTCTCTTGATGACCTGTCTAATATTGTCAGTGGGTGTTAAAGGATCCCACTATTATTGTGTGGGCATCTAAGTCTCCTTGAAGGTGTCTAAGAACTTGCCTTTTAAATCTGGGTGCTCCTGTATTGGGTGAATATATATTTAGGATAGTTAGCTCTTCCTGTTGAATTGAACCCTTTACCATTATGTAATGCCCTTCTTTGTCTTTTTTGAACTTTGTTGGTTTAAAGTCTGTTTTTTCAGAAACTAGGATTGCAACCCCTGCTTTTTCTGTTTTCCATTTGCTTGGTAAAATTTTCTCCATCCCTTTATTTTGAGCCTATGTGTGTCTTTTCATGTGAGATGGGTCTCTTGAAGACAACATACTGATGAGTCTTGGTTCTTTATTCAGGTTGGCATTCTGTGTCTTTTAATTGGGGCATGTAGCCTATTCACATTTAAAGTTAGTATTATTATGTATGGATTTGATTCTGTCATCATGATGCTGTTTATTTTGCAGACTTGTTTATGTAGTTACTTCATAGTGTCATTGGTCTGTGTATTTCAGTGTGCTTTTTTAGTGGCTGGTAACAGTTTTTCCTTTCCATATTTAGTGCTTCCTTTCAGGAGCTCTTGCAAGGCAGGTCTGGTGGTGATGAATTCCCTCAGCATTTACTTGTCTGAAAAGGATCTTGTTTCTCCTTCACTTATGGAGTTTAATTTGGCTGGAGATGAAATTCTGGGTTGGATATTATTTTCCTCAAAAATGTTGAATATTGGCTGCAATCTCTTCTGGCTTATAGGATTTCTAATGAGAAGTCCCCTGTCGGTCTGATGGGCTTCCCTTTATAGATGACCTGGCCTTTCTCTCTGGCTGTCCTTAACATTTTTTCTTTCATTTTGACCTTGAAGAAACTGATGATTATGTGTTTTAGGGATGATTTTCTCATGGAGCCTCTTACTGGGGTTCTCTAATTTTCTGAATATGAATGTTTTCCTGTCTTGCTAGGTTAGGGACATTCTCCTGGATACTATCCTGAAGTATGTTTCCCAGCTTGGTTTCATTCTCCTTGTCTCTTTCTGGTACCCCAGTCAGTGGTAGGTTTTGTCTTTTCACTTAATCTCATATTTCTCAGAGGTGCTATTCATTCCTTTTTCATTCTTTTTTCTCTATTCTTATGTTCCTGTCTTATTGAAGAAAGGTAGTCTTCAAGCTCTGAGATTCTTTCTTCTGCTTGACCTATTCTGTCATTGATCCCTGTGATAGCATTGTGAAGTTCTCGTGTAGTGCTTTTGAGTTCCATCAGGTCAGTTATGTTCCTCTCTAAACTGGTTATTTTGGCTATTAGCCCCTGTATTGTTTTATCGCGATTCTTAGCTTCTTTGCATGGGTTACAACATGCTCCTTTAGCTCAGTAAAGTTCATTATTACCCACATTCTGAAGCCTACTTCTGCCCTTTAAACGTCAGTGTTGTTTTGAGCCCTTGCTAGAGAGTTGTTGTGGTCATCTGGAGGAGAAGGGGCTCTCTGGCTTTTTGAATTTTCAGCATTTTTGTGTTAATTTTTTCTTATCTTTAAGGGCTTACCGACCTTCAAACTTTGAGGTTACTGACCTTTGAATGGGGCTTCTGTGGGTTCTTTTCTGTGGATGCTGTTGTTGTTTTCTATCCTATTCCCTGAGAAAATAATATTGAAAATAGGTCAGTTCAAAACCCTACGATATCTTTTAAGTGTTCAAGTGAAAGAAAGAGTTGCAAGTCGTACCCTTAAATCAAAAGCTAGGAATGATTACACTTGGTGAGGAAGGCATGTCAAAATCTGAGATAGGCTGAAAGCTAGGCTTTTTGTATCAGTGAGACAAGTTGTGAATGCAAAGGAAAAGTTCCTGAAGGAAATTAAAAGTGCAACTCCAGTGAACACACAAATGATAAGAAAGTAAAGCAGTCTTATTGCTGACATGGGGAAAATTTGTATGGTCTGGAGAGAAGATCAAACTAGCCCCAAGATTTTCTTAAGCCAAAGCCTGATCCAGAACAAGGCCCTAATTCTCTTTACTTCTATGAAGGCTGAAAGAGTTAATAAAGCTGAAGAAGAAAAGTTTGAAGCTACCAGAGATTGGTTCATGAAGTTTAAGGAAAGATGCCATTTCCATAACATAAAAGTGAAAGTAAAGCATTAAGTGCTGATGTAGAAGCTGCAGCAAGTTATCCAGGATAGATGGCTAAGATCATTGATGAAGGTGGCTACATTAAATAACAGATTTTCTATGTAGATAAAAGAGCCTTCTGTTGGAAGAAGATGACATCTAGTTTCATAGGAGGAGAAGTTAATGCCAGGCTTCAAAGCATCAAAGGACAGGCTAACTCTCTTGTTAGGGCGAATGTAGCTGGTGACTTGAAGTTGAAACCAATGTTCATTGACCATTCTGAAATCCTAGGGCCCTTAAGAATTATGCTAAATCTGCTCCACCTGTGCTCTATAAAAGAAACAACAGGGCCTAGATGACAGCATATCTGTTTACAGCATGATTTACTGAATATTTTAAGCCTACTATTAAGATCTACTACTCAGAAAAACAGATTTCTTTCAAAATATTACCACTCATTGACAATGCAGCTACTCGCACAACAGTTCTGATAGAGATGTGCAAGGAAATAAAATGTACAAGGAAATAAAAAAAAGATGTTGCTTTCATACCTGTGAATACAACATTCATTCTGCAGTCCATGGATCAAGGAGTAATTTTGACTTTCAACTCTTATCATTTAAGAAACACATTTTATAAGGCTTATAGCTGCCATAAATAGTAATTCCTCTGATGGATTTGGGAAAAGAAAATTGAACTTTCTTGAAAGTATTCACCATTCCAGGTGCAATTAAGAACACTTATGGTTCATGAGAAGTCAAAATATCAACATTAGCAGGAGTTTGAAAGAAGTCGATTCCAACACATGGATGCCTTTGAGGGGCTCAGGACTTCAGTGGAGGAAGTCACTGCAGATCTGATGGAATAGAATCTTCAGGGTCCACTTCTGATTCTCGTTCTGTGGCAGAATCAGAAGTGTAACCTGAAGATGGGACTGAATTGCTGCAATCTCATGATCAAACTTGAATGAATAAGGAATTGTTTTTTATGGAGGAGCAACGAAAGTTGTTTCTTGAGATGGAATCTACCCTGGTGAAGATGCTGTGAACCTTGTTGAAATAACAATGAAGGATTTAAAACACTATGTAAACTTACTTTATAAAGGAGTGGAAGAGCTTGAGAGGATTGACTCCAATTTTGGAAGAAGTTCTACTATTAGTTAAATGCCATCAAGTGGCATCTCATGTTACAAAGAAATCTTTCATAAAAGGAAGAGAGAGTCCATTGATGCCTCAAACTCCATTGTTGTCTTACTTTAAGAGATTGCTTCACAGCCACCCAACCTTCAGCAACAATTACCACCATCAACATTGTGGCAAGACCTTCCACTGGCAAAGCTTACAAGGTGTCAAAGGCTCAGATGATTGTTAGCATTTTTTTTAGAAATCAAGTATGTTTTAATTAAGGTATGTACATTGTTTTCTTAGACATAATGCTATTGCACACAGTAAACTGCAGTATGGTGTAAACATCACTTTTATATATACTGGGAAACCAAACATTTTGTGTGATGTGCATTTTTGTGACATTCACTTTATTGCAGTGGTTTGAACAGAACCCACAATATCTCCAAGGTATGCCCGTATACACCTGGACCTTCCTTACCCAGTGGAAAATATGAGCAGCAAAGTTGTCCTGGGTCAACTAGGGTTGGAAAGTGTTGGGACTGGAACAAAGCAGCCGGTATCTGTGCTCAGTCCTCTCTCAGCTTCACTAAATAGCTTTTTTTCCTCCTGCAGCTCGAGGGCCCCCAAAGTGAGGGCGGCTGGTGATATCTGTTGTGCCCCTGTCCATTCACGCCCACCACAGGTCAGAGTAGAATCACACAAAAGTGAAAGTGGGAGAGGAGGAAATGAGGTTCAGAGGGAAAGAGTAGGGGTGCACCCAGAGAAAGGAAGAAAAACAAAGGGGGAAAGGAGCCTGATCCCTGGGTGACAGTCAGCCCTCCGAATCTGTGGGCTCCACATCCTCAGATTCAACCAATGCTGACTTGAAAATATTTGAAACAACAGCAACAAAGAAACACAATATAACACTAAAAAAAAATACAAACAGGAAACAATATGCAGTAACAACTATTTTCACAGCATTTACATTGTATTAAGTATTTAAGTTTTTTTTTAGAGTTGGGGTCTCACTATGTTGCCTAGGCTGGAATGCAGTGGCGCAATCATAGCTTACTGCCACCTCAAACTCCTGGGCTCAGGCAGTCTTCCCACCTCAGCCTCCCAAAGTGTTGAGATTGCAGGTGTGAGCCACTGCACCTGTAATTAAGTATTATAAGTAATCTAGAAATGATTTAAAGTATACAGGAGGATGTGCATAGGTTATAGGCAGATACTATGCCATTTTGTATCAGGGACTTGAGCATCCAGGGATTTTGGTACCTGCAGAGTTCTCGAACTAATCTCCCAGGGAGGCCGAATGATAATTATACTTTTTTTTTCTGTGAAGTACTTGACAGGTTTACATCACTGCTCACCACTAGGAAACAAATAAATCATTTTTTCTATGCCTCAGTTTTTTCCTTATCTGGAAATATTGTCAGTAACTACCTCTTGGGGCTATTGCAAGTATTCAATGAGTCAATATTTTTAAATCACTTAGAATAGGGCTCTGCTTAGAGTAAGAACTACATAAGGATATGCTAAATAGTGGAAGCTCTATAAGTGTTAGTATTATATTAGCCTTTATGGCTGTTAAGGACTGAATATTTGTGTATCCTCAAAATTCATATGTTGAAATCCTAGTCCTCAACGTGACAGTACTTGGAGATAGCAACTATGAGAAGGTAATACAGTTAAATAAGGTCATACATGTGGGTCCCTAATCTGATAGGTCTGGTGCCCTTTTAAGAAGCAGAAAATACACCAGAACAGAGAGTCTGCACACGTGTGCACTAAGGCCATGAAAGGACATTGAGAGAAGGTGCCTTCTGCCATCCAAGAAGAGAGTCCTCACTAGACAAGAAATCTGCCAGCACCTTGATCTTGGACTTCTTAGCCTCTACAACTGTGAGAAAATACATTTCTGTTGTTTAAGACATGCAGTCTGTGATACTTTGTTCTGGCAGCCCGAGCAGATGAACACAATGGCTATTCTCAACATTTTAAGACGTTTCCTTGAAGGGTAATGAGAATAACCTTGGCTGATAGGTTTTCTTTTTTCAGGATGGCATAGAAGTTAGGAGATGAGGTTTAGGTGTCAGGTGAGTTGGGCTGGGTTCAAATCTTGGCTTTGCAGTAGCTGTGAGACATGAAAAATTTACTTAACTTCAGAAAGTGTCAGTTTTTGCATTAATAGGACAATAATATCTACTTCATAGGGTTATTGGAGGATTTAATGAGATAATGTTTGTAAAAAAATTCAGTGGCGTGACTGGCACATAGTCCTAATTAATCTCTGAACCTGTTTTTGTTTTGTTTTGTTTTTCCTTTTTGGCAGCAAAACTCTTCCTTGAAGCAAAATCTTAGATAAATATCTAATCCAGCATAGATGGAAGCAGAGGGCAGAGCTTGGGAGGGAGGAGACCCTCTGTCCACCCACGGGCTTCTCCTCACATCCAGTGACATTCTCCAGAGTGTCCCTGAGTCACCTCTGTGGAATCCTAGCACTGCTCAGCAGTTTGATCATTTATAGGACTTGAAGTTCCCTAAAATATTATTTTGTTCCAGCTTTAATATTTTTATGACTATGAGAAGTGGCATGTGGCCATGAAATGGAAGTTGAAATTATACTCACAAGAGCTGTTCCCTATGTTTGGGACCTCTTCTGACTTAGCAAATGACTTCCACCACTGCCTCTTACACTTGTGGGTTAAGCCCCCTCTCTACAGAAGCCAGTGCCCTTTCTCCCATCTGCTTCTGCTGCATGGAGGGAGGTGGTAGGATGCTGACATGATGCTGTCGCCCTGATGCCTTGGGCCATATTGAGGGGTCGAGGCTCTAGATGAAGAGTGAGACCATATGAAATTGCATTTGTAAAGCCAGAGGCTAAGTTTGACAGAGGAGGCCCTCAGCCATTATAGAGCATGGTTGTGAAACTAAATTATCTAGGAAAAAAAAAAATAAGCTGTTTTGACACTCCAGTGTCATCATCCAGTCAAAAGTTAAATGATCACCCAGATTTCTCCTCTGTACCTCTACTTAGCGGTACAAGTGTAAAGCCTACATAAAACTCCAGTCAACTCTGACTGTGCAGGATTGGCTCCATTTCCCTTGTATTCAGAGCAGCTCGTAGCTGCTGAAACCCTCAGGGGACTTTCTCTCACACTGAGATGAAATCGTAAGTCTTAACCATGGTCTCTGACCTCATCTCCTCCTGGCCCTTGCTGCCCCAGTCCCTGTTTTCTGGGGTTCCTCCAGCCTGTGAAGTATTTTTCACTACCTGAGCCTTTGTATATCTGTTCCCTTGATCTTCCTTCTAGAGAGCCATGGATCTCTATTCTTTTTTTTTTTTTTTTTTTTAGAGAGAAAAGGAGAAAGAAAGAAACAGCAAAAGGAAGAAAAAAAGAAAAAGAAAGAGAAGAGATTTTAGAAAAAGAAAAGGAGAAAGAAAGAAACAGCAAAAGAAAGAAAAAAGAATGAAAGAGAAAGAAAGAGGAAGAGATTTGAGAAAAGGAGAAAGAAAGAAACAGCAAAAGAAAGAAAAAAAAAGAATGAAAGAGAGAAAGAAAGAGGAAGAGAAAGAGGGAGAGAGAATGGGATTCTTGTTTTATTGCCCAGGCTAGAATACAGTCTAAAAATGGGGATTAAAAACCTCTTTTATGCCAATAATTGTGTTTAACAATGGAGATAGGAAGGAATAGGGGATGAAAATAACAAATAAGCAGCCAACCAATATTTTATTTAAACCTGTGAAATGCTATGCAATTGCTGGGGAGTGATTTACTTCCAGTTATGTGGTCACTTTTAAAATAGGTATAATGTGATACTGAGAAAAATGTATG